>CAWUFW010021897.1:0-108981 GCA_963921515.1 Calotriton arnoldi
TTTTCTCACATTTCTGTGTGGGAAATTTCTAGAATCTGCGAGGATCCACAAATTTCCTCCCACCCAGCATTCCCCCAGGTCTCCCAATAAAAATGGTACCTCACTTGCGTGGGTGGGTGAAGGACCCAGCGACAGGCAAGGCCCCAAAAGCTATTGAGGCGACATCAAAATTACATATCACAAACCAACCTGGTTTTGCATGGGGGTCCCATGAGTTTTTTGGCCCGGGGCTCGGCATCCATCTAAGGAAACCTACCAAACCCACACATTTCTGAAAACTAGACACCCGGGGGCTTCCAAGGAGGTATGGCTTGCGTAGATCCCCAACGTTTCCTTACCCAGAATCCCTTGCAAACCTCAATTTTAGCTGAAAAAAATCACTTTTTTCAGACATTTTTGTGTGGGAAAGTGTGGCATCACCGGGATCACACAAATTTCCTACCACCCAGCGTCTCCCAGGTCTCCCGATAAAAATGGTGCCTCACTTGTGTGGGAGGCCCAAGTACCCGCTAGGCAATTTTGATGTCGCCTCACTACGTTTTGGGCCTTTGCCTGTCGCGGGTACTTGGGCCTCCCACACAAGTGAGGCACCATTTTTATCGGGAAACGTTGGGGGATCCACGCAAGCCATACCTCCTTGGAAGCCCCCGGGTGTCTAGTTTTCAGAAATGTGTGGGTTTGGTAGGTTTCCCTAGATGGCCGCCGAGCACGGGGCCAAAAGCCCAGGTGACCCCCTTGCAAAACCAGGTGGTTTTGAGATAGGCAATTTTGATGTCGCCTCACTACGTTTTGGGCCCTTGCCTGTCGCGGGTACTTGGGCCTCCCACACAAGTGAGGCATCATTTTTATCGGGAGACCTGGGGAACGCTGGGTGGTAGGAAATTTGTGTGAGCCCGGTGATGCCACACTTTCCCACACAAAAATGTCTGAAAAAAGTGATTTTTTTCAGCTAAAATTGAGGTTTGCAAGGGATTCTGGGTAAGGAAACGTTGGGGGATCACGCAAGCCATACCTCCTTGGAAGCCCCGGGTGTCTAGTTTTCAGAAATGTATGGGTTTGGTAGGTTTCCCTAGATGGCCGCTCGAGCACGGGGCCAAAACCCAGGTGACCCCCCTTGCAAAACCAGGTGGTTTTGAGATAGGCAATTTTGATGTCGCCTCACTACGTTTTGGGCCCTTGCCTGTCGCGGGTACTTGGGCCTCCCACACAAGTGAGGCCCCATTTTTATAGGGAGACCTGGGGGAACGCTGGGTGGTAGGAAATTTGTGTGAGCCCGGTGATGCCACACTTTCCCACACAAAAATGTCTGAAAAAAGTGATTTTTTCAGCTAAAATTGAGGTTTGCAGAGGATTCTGGGTAAAGAAACGTTGGGGGATCCACGCAAGCCATACCTCCCTGGAAGCCCCGGGTGTCTACATTGCAGAAATGTGTGGGTTTGGTAGGTTTCCCTAGATGGCCGCCGAGCACGGGACCAAAAACTCAGGTGACCCCCCTTGCAAAACCAAATCGTTTTGACATAATTATGTGTTTATTTCTGCAGCGTGAGAATTTTAAGCACAAAATTGCAAGGAAAATGTGACAGACATTTTTAAGTTTGCAGGACATTGTGGATAAAATAACTTGTTGGAATTCACAAGAGAGACATCACCATGTACTCCCATGGGTTAACGATAATATCTACAGATGGTAGGTTATTCTTAGATGGAATGTACACCTTGGCAGAGAGACTAAAAAGACAAAGATTCCTGCACAGCCATCTATTCCTCAAACACACACACATACTGGTTGGATTTGGCACGAGGGCGAGTGATGGTTCAGTATATAAAATTTTATTAACAAGAGATTTCACAAAAATGAAATGCACTGTCAATAATTAAATGTACAAAAAACTGAACCAGTGACTCGCAGCTCGTGAGCTGTAAAAGCCACGGCAAGGCACCAACCATTTTACAGGCCATTCACACACCTTTCATACGTGATACACACAAGACCATTCACACCACCAGGCACAAAACCAACACATCACAACATTCGCAAAAAGGGACAAGGTACACCCTGCTTCAGAAAGACAAAAAGACCAATATTACTGCACAGCCATCTAATCCTCAAGCACACACACATACTGGTTGGATTTGGCACGAGGGTGAGTGATGGTTCAGTATATACAATTGTATTAGCAAGTGATTTCTCAAAAATGAAATGCACTGTTAATAATTGAAAGGACGAGAAACTGAACCATTGACTCACAGCTCGTGAGCTGTAAAGCCACGACAAGGCACCAACCTCTTTACAGGCCATTCATACACCTTTCATACGTGTGACACATACAAAACATTCACACCGCCAGCCGCGGGCCCATCACATTACAACACTCACACCAGCAGACAGCGCCATTCAAGGGCCCATCACTTTCACAAGCCCACATTCCTGACACAGCAACTACACAAACTGATGGATTGCGTGGAGTGGCGCTCAGCTAGCAGTGTGTGTAGTGACCAGCAGCAAGTCACTACTCACACACCGCCAGCCGAGCGCCAGTCCACGCACACCGCCAGCCAAGCACCAGTCCACGCACAACACCAGCCAAGCGCCAATCCACGCACACCGCCAGCCAAGCGCCAATCCACGCACACCGCCAGCCAAGCACCAGTCAATGCACACCGCCAGCCAAGCACCAGTCAACGCACACCGCCAGCCAAGCGCCAATCCACGCACACCGCCAGCCAAGTGCCAATCCACGCACACCGCCAGCCAAGCGCCAGTCCACGCACACCGCCAGCCAAGCGCTAGTCCACGCACACCGCCAGCCAAGCGCTAGTCCATGCACACCGCCAGCCAAGCGCCAGTCCACGCACACCGCCAGCCAAGCGCCAGTCCACGCACGCCAGTCCATGCACACCGCCAGCCAAGTGCCAGTCCACGCACACCGCCAGCCAAGCGCCAGTCCACGCACACCGCCATCACATTTAGGATTTTTATACAAAAAAAACACAAACAAATTGCAAATAGATACAAATCTACTAACACAAAATCTGAAACTAAATACATTGCACTAATGCCAACCTTGAAACAGAATACAAATTTTTAAACAATACAGACCAGGCAGTTCACTTTACCACTCATGGATGCTCCCAAAAATTATTTTGCGTGTGGTACGCTCTAAAACAAGCAGGCACACACAGCCCAGGGTTAGAAGGACACCCGGGGCAGAAAAGACGAGTCTCCTTCCGCAAACCTCTTCGCCAACAGACTCTACATCTCCTAGTGGGAAAGTCTTTTGAAGATGTGGGAGGAATGTAATCAGGAAAGTGGCGATCTTTCAATCGAGCCACATCCTCCGCCACTCCAAATCTAGGAACACTTGCCTGTTCCACAAGAACAAGGCTAGCTATCACAGAGTGCTGAAACTGAAGAAATGTCAACTTTGACGCAGGAGAACACTCCTTGAACACAATAAAAGCATTGAAAGTTGCTAAGTTGAAGAAATGGATGGCCAACTTCTTATACCAAACCTAAGCCTTCCGAATAGCAGTGTAAGGTTCCAACCTCTGATCTACTCTGTCAACACCACCCATGTGCTTATTGTAGTCTAGAATGCACACAGGTTTGCGCACTTCAGCAACCTGACCCCAAACAGGCACAGGTGAAGTACTCTCATCATGGATGGTAGTCAGCATGTACACATCCCTCCTGTCCACAAATTTCACAGCTAGTAGTTCATCACTACGCAAGGAACTGCACTGACCCCTCTGAAGTTTTTGCAAACAAGCTCTTTCGGATAACCTTTGCGGTTAGAGCGGATTGTGCCACATGCAAAAGTGTCCACTTTAAACAATTCCTTAAATAATTGCACAGCAGTGTAGAAGTTATCAAGGTACAAATGGTGGCCTCTGTTAAACAGTCTTCTAGCAAGATCCCACACAATTTTCTCTGAAACTCCAAAAGTGGACGGACAACCTGGGGGGTCAATAGTGGAATCTCTACCAGTGTACACACGAAAATTAAAAACTCTCAGCCAACATATACAGCTTAATTCCATAGCGTGCCCTCTTGCTAGGGATGTACTGCCTAAAAACCAAACGACCCTTGAACAAGACCAAAGACTCATCAATAGATATTTCTTTCCCTGGAGTATAGATCTCTGAAAATCGATCTACAAAGTGATCAAGAACAGGCCGAATCTTAAAAAGACGGTCACAGTCAGGGTGAATACGTGGCAACGCCAAAGAATTATCAACAAAATGCAGCATACGTAGCAAAAGTAAATACCGATCACGAGTCATAACTGCAGGAAATATGGCTGTTGCCATCAAGGGGCTGGTAGACCAATATGAAGCCAGGTTCGGCTTCCTTATCAAACCCATCAATAAAGTCAAACCCAAAAACTTCTTAATCTCTTCCAGATTTGTGGGAGTCCACCCGGGTAGCTCTAGAGTAGGGCCTAAGTTTGTCACTGTTGTCCCTCAAAAACTGTTCAGCATACAAATTAGTCTGCTCAACAATCTCACCCAAAAATACATCATCCATAAACAACTGAAAAAACTGTATAGGCAAATAATGTTCACAATCCACTCTACACCCTGCATCACCGCTAAAGGCAGGCAACACCGGCTGCACCATGTTTGGATCAAACCAGAGTCCAGCACTTCCAGTAAGAAGCATAGCAGCCTCAGGCTGCAATCCAGATGCCTCTTGCACCATCGGCACAGCAGTATCCTCCTCTAAAACAGGCACTTCATCCGCACTGAGAGTAGCTTCATCCACACCGAGAGTAGCTTCATCCGCACTGAGAGTACCTTCATCATCCGATGATTCCATGTGGAGAGAAAACTCACTGCCAGAATCATCCCCTCCCTCCTCTCCCTCAGACCGCACTGTCAGTCTCATAATCCGGCTCAGAGGAAGATTCAAGAAGCATACCAACCACCTGCTGAGCAGTCATTCTACGGCTAGCCATAATGATTACTAATAAAGGTAACTTGTCAAACAAGTCAACAACAACAAACACTTTGTAAAATAAGTAATAAACAAAATGCACCTTTATCAGAAATACCTATACACTCCAAAACGATACCACTCACTTGCCAGAAGCAGCTAAACTCACCACCACCTACTCTGCACAGACACAGTATGGATCAACAATATCCCACTAAAAAAGAAAGAGAAAAGAAAATTACACATAAGACAATGCAAAACACATCGCAAAGATTTTCATGCTCAAAACACTAACTGAATATGCTGCCATTATGACACCACTTACAAAAAAATTCATTCATACATTACAATATTACTCATTTGGAGTAAATACAACAAAAATGTTTTTCTTACCAAAAAAATGCAACTACGCAAAACTGCAGAACAACCACTGTCGAAACCGCAAACAGGAATCAAAAGCTTTACACTAGATTAAAAAGGAGAAAAAACATTACAATCACATATGCAAATAATGCACCAGTCCACACACAGTCCATCAGCCAAGCTAAGGTGTAGGTGGGCCTAAGAGTATAAATTAAATATTCACCCCCGTAAAGAGGAGCAACCCTTGACCTTGAGGCCACCCCCAAAACAAAAATTACAAAACCTCTGGTGTCTAGTGGCTTCTGAGATGGGCCTAAAAACATACTGCTACTCTGCCACCCAAAGAGGGCAGAAATGGCCACAATCATCCTCCCATAAAGGGGAGCGACCCATGTCCAAGGGGCCGCTCCCAACATAAAAACCCCTGGTGGCCTAGTGGCCCTACTAAAAAAAAAAAAAAAAAATCATGCGTTCTGCCCCTCAGGGTGATACCAAAGGGATGATGGACGGAGCGCTTGAGCAAATCTAACACTCACCCCCAGTCAACTGATCTGGGTTTAATCCATCATCATTCTTTAGCTCACTCCACCAGCCCAGTTCAGACATGGCCATATGCAAATCAGTCTGACCCTGTGCGCTTTGATCGCCCTAAGTTGGCAGGGTATGCCCAAACGTGGGTCCCTTGCTCACTTTGCCACTGGACTCAAGCTAGCCTGGCTGATGACGGCTGATTAGCCAGAAACCGGTCCCAGGATGGTTGTTTCCGGGCAAGGGAAGACATGGCTTGGCAGTTCGGGCTGGACTGTTCCCATGAGGCACAGGGTCAGACTGATTTGCATATGGCCATGTCTGAACTGGGCTGGTGGAGTGAGCTAAAGCATGATGATGGATTAAACCCAGATCAGTTGACTGAAGGCAGTGTACATTTATTCTATTGGCCCAGTGGGCGATTTTATTTAAGAACATTTAAATCTGCCCCCAGGGGGCAGACAAAGCCAAAATGTATGCCCCCAAAGGGGAGCGACCCTTGCCTAAGGGGCCGCTCCCTAAACAAAACCTAACATCATGGGCATACTAAAATGGCCCCCAAAGGGGAGTGACCCTTACCCAAGGGGCCACTCCCACTACATTTATTCCATTGGCCCAGTGGGCCGATTTTATTTAAAAAAATTAAATCTGCCCTTCCCCCAGGGGGCAGACAAAGCCAAAATGTATGCCCCCTAAAGGGGAGTGACCCTTGCCCAAGGGGCCACTCCCCACTATATTTACTCTATTGGCCCAGTGGGCCGAATACTTTTTAAAATGTAAATCTGCCCCCCAGGGGGCAGACAAGACCAAAATGAATGCCCCCAACAGGGAGCGACCCTTGCCTAAGGGGCCGCTCCCCCAAACAAAACCTAACATCATGGGCATACTAAAAGGCCCCCAAAGGGAGTGACCCTTGCCCAAGGGGCCACTCCCCAGTTCATTTATTACATTGGCCCAGTGGGCCGATTTTTTTATAAAATAATATTCTGCCCCCCCAGGGGGCAGACAAAGCCTAGAGTGATGCCCCCAAAAGGGGAGCGACCCTTGCCTAAGGGCCGCTCCCCCAACCAACAAAACACTGGCAAATGTAAAAAAAAAAAAAAGCCCTGGCGCTAGTGGGCATTCCTGCTGCACGATCGCACGATCGTGCAGCAGGAATGCACAAAAGAGGCATCGAGGGAAAGGTAAACCCTTTCCTTTCCCCCGATGCCTCTTTAGTTTAAATCCCCCCCTCCCCAGCCCCAAAACTTACCTGTTTGTTCCCCGACGCGCTGGAAGCAAATGGCTTCCTGCGCGTCGGGGAACAAAGGGAAACCTCCAATGACGTCAGCGCGCCTCGCGCGCTGACGTCATTGATGACGCGGAGGGGGCGGGGGAGGCAGGGGAAGGTCTTCCCCTGCCTTCCCCAATACAAACACTGGGATCGACCGCCCACGGGGGGAGCGCCAGCGCTTCCCCCGTGGGTGGGTGTCATGACGAGCTGGACTCGTCATGAGCACCCGGCGACTGTGTGCCATGATGAGTCCAGCTCGTCATGAGCACACAAGGGGTTAAGGAAAATGGGCTGCATTTTAAAAAAAAAAGCTGCTTTATTAAAAAGCAGTCCCAGACATGGTGGTCTGCTGAGCCCAGCAGGCCACCATCCCTGGGAGGGCTGGCATTCCCAATGGGCTATTTAGGAATTGCGAGTCGCAATTAGGAAGGGGCGTTCCCTTCCTAATTGCGTGCGCAATGCTATGTGTGAATGTTTTGTGACCGCAATTGCAGTGGCGAAACACTCGCAAATTACCACCCTCTTCAAGAGGGTGATAATGCAGTCGCAATTTGGAAGGGGTCCCCAGGGGACCCCTTCCACTTTGTGACTGTCTCTAAAAATATTTTTTAAGGGCAGGCAGTGGTCCCAGGGACCACTGCCTGCCCTTAAAAAATGAAACGAAAACGTTTCATTTCTTTTTTTTTAAAATGCATCCCGTTTTCCTTTAAGGAAAATGGGCTGCATTGTTTTAAAAAAAAGCTGCTTTATTAAAAAGCAGTCCCAGACATGGTGGTCTGCTGAGCCCAGCAGGCCACCATCCCTGGGAGGGCTGACATTCCCAATGGGCTCGCAAATTGCGAGAGGCTCATTAATATTAATGAGCCTCGCAATTTTCAACCCCATTGGGAATTGCAAAACAGTGTAATAACACTGTTGTGCATTACATTTAGCGCCTCGCAATTTGCTACTCGCAATGAGTCGCATATTGCAAGGCGCTAAATGAAAGGGTCGTACATCTGGCCCATAGTGCCTAAAAGCAAAAAGTGCTGTTCGGGATATGTGGTCATGCCGGACCGGGACAAAGTCAAAAGCTCAGGCCGACCGCGATGGAGTGCTAAAGGGACCCAGTTAGGCCTGCTGAACGAAGGAACCTTAAATCCTGGTTGTGGAGCATTGCATGGATCCGAGGCAAGAAGCATCTCGCAGTCGAAGCGATGCTCCAGTTCCTAGATGTGGCAAGGCTGCGGTGCCAGGTCCTGTGCGTCATCAAAAGTGTTATCCAATATTCCACACAGAGCTAAATATTTTACGGTTTTGGATTTTAATTCTGCCCTTTTCACAATAACCATGCATCTGGGCAATTCAATAAGAAATCATTCTGTTTGACAAGATTGGTCCACGGGTATATAGAGAACCTGTCCATTTTTTTCCAAACCTTGAAAAGTGATTTGGGCACTCTCACGTTACCATGGAATTTCACCCTACACAATACACTGATGATTTGCTTTTAGTATCCCCATCAATGGAAACCTGACAGAAAGATACAATTTCACTTGCACTTCTATGCCATTACAAAGTATCACCTAAGAAATTGCAGTATTGTGCACTTCTGTTACATTTTTAAGTCATGAATTATCTGAAGGCAGTAGGAAGCTATCACCAGACAGGGTTTCCACCATTACACAGTTCCCCCACCTCACTACATTGAAGACCATTAGAGTTTTTCTGGAATAGCTGTTTATTGCAACCATGGATCCACAATTTCTCCTTGATAGCCTGCCCCCTACAGGCTTGAACTAATAAAATGTGAATGATCCCGCCCTATGGTCTCAGCGATATAAGCAGGCATTTACTTCAAAAATGGTATTGTGCATGGCTCTGGTCTTGGGACTACCAGATTACACCAAGAGATTTCATTTGTTTGATTTGTTTGACATGTGAAAAAGGTTTCTCATTGGATTTGTTGACTCAAACATGGTGCTTATTTTCAGTCGGTACTTATTATTTTGCCACAATAGACCAGGTCATGGCTCCTCTGTCCAGTGCCTTTGTTAGTTTTTCGGCAGCAACTGTAGCCGTTGAGCAGTCTGAAAAGACTTTACTGACACAGTAATTGATTTTCAATGTTCCCCATGTAGTGGAAGTATTATTGACAACAACAAAAACACAGCACCTTACTAATGCTCAATTAACATGATACGAGCTGACTTGTTGGCACCACATATTGTCATAAAAAGATGTACCACTATGAATCCTGCTTCATTGTTACCAACTGGTCAAAACCAATTGTTGAATGATGATGCATTTCACAATTGTGTATTGTCTATCGAACGTCACACCAAGGTTCAACCTGATTTTGAGACACATATCTTCCAGATGTCAATCGGGATTTATTTGTGGATGGCTCCTGCCTGAGGGACCTCCAAGATACTTTGCAGGCCTCTTATGTTGTATGCACCCCACAGAGGCTTGTGCACGTTGTGCGGTGAACATGTGTGAGGAATGTACAAGCAGAATAATTAATAGCCTTAATCAGAGTCTGTTGTGTGGCAAAATGAACGAAGGGTAATATTTACTCTGCTAGACTATATACATTAGGTGTTGTGCATGATTTCGACCAACTGTGACCATGCAATTTTTCTTACATTGGTTCACTTCTGGACAGCAACAAATTACTGACTGTGAATTGCAATCCTGGTCCGATGGTGGGCATGTGCAAACAGAGGAGGGAATATGGGTTGGCCCCAATGGAAAAATATGTTTGCAATAACAGATTGCCAGTTTGGCAAAGTACAAAGTGGAGTATGTCAAATGTGTGTATTATGTGAATTAATTTGGTGTGTCTAATGTAAGACGATTGCTTAACCTTTTTTGCTTTTTTGCAAACTATACATATATGTGGCTAAATCTGACATCAAAACTGTATATACCTCAGCAGTTTGGGTTAAGTCTCTGAGAATGATTTTACTAAAAAAATAAATCCTGCATTTCTCAATGCTTCAAGAATTATACAACTCACTGAGATTTTCTGATTGTTTTCCTAGAACTCATATCCACATTTTGTGTTGGGAATTGGGCCAGGACAGAACAAATTCAGACCATGTACTTCATAAAGGAGGAGAATTACTTGGACAGGGGAGTGAAAATTATGCAGCTTTGCACTTATTTAAATAGCCTGCATTAGTGATCGAATTACCCTTTTAAAAGCGGCAGTAAGTAGTTGCATTGTAGTTACCTGACGGTGTATTTTATTGTAATATCATGTGATAAATGTTATCATGTTGATGTTTTATTCTTTTTTCATTTAAACAAAATAAAACGAATTGATCTGTTTGAGGAGAAACGGTCTTGAAACATTTTGCAACCTGCATTTAGGGCAAAAGGATGATCGAAGAGAGGGGTGTGTGTGTGTGTGTGTGCGTGTGAGGGTGCGTGTGAGGGTGCGTGCGTGTGTGTGTTTTTTGTGTGTGTACTTGTGCATGAGTGAATGTGTGCATCATACAGCACCTTTTCTCAACTGGCCAATTTTTAAAATTTTATGGTACAGAACCAACACCATAATTGGCACAGGGACTCAATAGTTTCTGATAAGTCTACAATTTCCACTAAAAGATCAGCAACATGGCTATAGTAGATAGTGATCTATAAATTGGCTGATGCATTTTTTTAGATCTGTGAAGTGCCCCTATCTGAAAAAGGCTCCTCATGCTTTTTGTTCTCACTCCTGAATTCAAATTTCCTTGGGTTTGTGCATGCCAAACTGAAACCATAGTGCCCGGCATTGTAGTCTTAGAAGGTTCACATCCTAAGCTTCAACAGAAGATGCTGTCAAAGACCAATGTTTGCAGTAACATGCAATTATGCAGAAGCAATGCTGAGCCCCAATGTTCCTGACCAATCATAGTCAAGATATAGGAAGAGTACAACCAGCGTTTATTTGGGTCCAATATTGGTTGTGAGTATCAAGAGAGCTACCACAAAGTACTTCAGTATATTTTGGCTTGTGCACCACACCACTCCATTGGCTTCCTGGGACGCATATAATAACAATAAGACTTGAGAGGCCTTGTTCAATCATGACAAGACCTAATGTGCATTTATTTTTTATCCTTGAAAAAGAGAACTTCATCATACAGAACATGCTTAACACCCTCAAAGTCACTGTCTTTAGTTGCTCAACCTAATACAGTATGTAAAGCTATTCTAGTGTGCAGAATAGATCTTAAATCACCAAGGGCAGCTGCTGAACATATCAGAGCTCATTTGAAGTTTCACAAGTCAGCCCACAATATTAATGATTCCCTGATAGAGTACCTTTGGGTGATAATGCAATGCCTGCAAGTCACCATGACATAGTGGCCCCCTTGGTATTTTATATCTTACAGAAACGCAATAGCATTGTCCCTGATACACTGGAGGTGGTTGTTGATTTTTCCTGTTCATCACTGGCATGCTTATCATGGTAATCGCAAACAGGGAAAATCAGCTGTGGAAAGTCCACCCTAAACACATGTGCAGACTGAGGAAGATTGTTGTCTGACTGAGCCTGGTATCTGTGCGAAGGTAGCACTCCTGCATATGAGACCCATATTAGATTGGTTGAGTCCTACTAAGATCATGTAATTCACAAGAGGATCTAAAAAGAAGTCTGTCCTTTTTTACTAGCTGAAGCTTAAATCTGTTATGTTTAAACTGGTTTCGATAAATTGTGCCTAAACTGTAATATTTGATATTCATGAGGTAGGAGAGCCATTGACATGTACTTTTCTATCAAATCCTGGGACACAAACCCATATCAAGTGTTCATTTTACCCCACATAATGTTTCATAACCTTATACATTTCTCATAGTTCTCTAAGCCAGTGTTATTGGGATTCATGTTTTGAGATTACCTGCTTCGAAGGTTTAATTACTCTGCTGTCTAGTTGGTAGATCAAAAGCTCCCTGAACAATAGGCCAACCCAAGGACAAAGAGAAGATAGGGTGGCATCTAACTCCAGCCAACACGTTTTTTTTTAACATCTTTGAGGGAAGAAATCAAGCATGAGTAGACACAACCTAGTTCAAAGCAGAGGGGTACTTCAAGTTTGCTCCGAGTCACCATTTTTAGCTCTTCCCAGGGAACTGCGTACAGCCAGTGGGCCGATCCCTGGAAATGACATTAGGAGGTGGAGAAGTGATGTGGCATCAGTGGATTAGGTAGCTGACTCCATGTTCTAGAACTCTTTGCTTCCATTTCTAAAGCTCTGCACAGGGAAGAGCATTTGAGATGGCGGGGAACAACAGGAGCAGAAAAATGGGGTAGTGTAGCTTGTGAACCCTGTATGAAGTGTGAAAGATCCATCTCTGGACTTGTTTTATATACATTTGTGGATCCTTTCTCCAGGGCTAGTTGAACTAGCTCCCTGACTCTGTCTCAAGGCCAGTAGAGGGTGCATTTGCTTGTTACTCTGTGGATGAAGGTCCCTTTCGACCTCTGTGGAATGGCCCTCTTTGTTGGTGCCACAAGAGTGGGTACTACTACTGACTCCTGCTCCCCGTTCAGCGATCTAGAGGATAGCTGAAGGCATTGGTGCTTGAGGAGTGCGAGCAGGGAGAGTGATCAAATGTGGAAAACCAGGGGGTACTTCTGTCAAGAAAACCTCAGATCGAGAGATCACCAGGGCTGGACAGGATGGCAGGTCCATGCCCTTATAGCAAAGCCCCTCCCAAGGAGGAGAAGAAAACAACAATGTCAGGGTCTGCATGAGAATATTGGAAAACCTCATGGGAATTTTGGAGGTCTTGATGTGCCAAAGGCCTGTTCTTCCTAGCTGGAGCACACCAGCAGGTCATGACAGCAGGACCACGATGCCAAAAACTATGTGTAAACTGTCCTAACAGGGTTAGAGGTATCACTCCAAAAAGTGGCTGCTCATGTGCGCCCTTTGATTGACACCCTAAACTCATGTGCAGACTGAGAAAGATTGTTGTCTGACTGAGCCTGGTATCTGTGCACAGGTAGCACTCCTGCATATGAGACCCATATTATTTTGGTTGAGTCCTACTAAGATCATGTAATTCACATGAGGATCTAAAAAGAAGTCTCTCCTTTTTTACTAGCTGAAGCTTAAATCTGTAATGTTTAAACTGGTTTGCCCTTTTGATAAATTGTGCATAAACTGTAATATTTGATATTCAGCTGGGGGCTGTGAAATTCTGAGTGTAATTGTTCCTTTATCCCTAGGAATCCCATGTAGCCATGGGTCCGCTGAGGAACTATGAGCACAACTGTCCCACCTCCAAATGAATTTCCCACCCCTTCATAGAGGTGGGGGACCACTGAGGCTGTATGTCTTGCCCAGGAAGCTCCTGGGTCTGACCTGCATAGCCCTGTGAGGAGGCAATTTCCTGGGTGCCCAGTCCACAAGCCGTGCATACTGGCCACTCCAAGTCCCCACATTGTAGAACAAAGAAGAACAGCGAGAGTGGGTGTTATTAGCCTTTCCATCTGGCGCCTAGCTGAAGAGTGTTTGGTGGAGAGGAGAACAGCAGGACAACATGTCCTTGTGACTATTACTTGGTCCCCAGAAAGGTACACTAGTGCCCCAGAAAGTCAGCGGCACTACTGGGCTGAGGACCCTCTGAGGCAGGAGGAAAAAAAAGAAAAAGTTCCCAGACTGGATGCAGACACAACAAAGGGATTTCTTCATGGAAAAACACCATTGTTGCTTCCTATAAAAACTTGCATATTTTCTCCATGATGCCCTAGGAGTGGAGGGACACTGGAACAGGAACAAGAAAAGTGGCAGGCCCCTAAATGTGTCCCACAATCATGAAGGAAAATGGTGGCACAAGCCTCTAAGAAAAAAACAATTAGTGACCCTAGTAGAAGTTGGTGCTGATGGCAAGATGTTCCCAGGTGCTTTTGGGCTAGAGGCAATGAGTGCAGGATCTCAGTTGCTATTCTGATCAGGGGGAAGCATTTTATAGCTGAGAGGGTTTCCGGGTAGGTTAAAAGCATAGTTCTGGTTGTGGATGTCTCATGGTTAGGAGAGCAAGTAAGGTGTATCAGTGTGTATTCCTCAACCCATTCTGAAAATAATGACAGTCTTGAGATCTTCCAAGTCCTCAAACTGCACCTCTTGGCCACCAAGATCATCCTGATGTGTTGTAATTTCTACTGCACCAAAGATATGGATGGATGCACTGGAGCAGAGTCTGTAGGGACGGATGTAATGGCCAGGCTACTAACAGAGATGGTTGGCAAAGAATCCTTGAAAGAAGTCATCAGGGCATGGGGGCAAATGCCTGGAACTTTTCATGAAGTTGCCCCGATAGCTCTGTGCATTCCTGGAATGACTTCCTATTTATCTCCTGTAAAGCCTATTTAACGCTGCACAGTTGCCATCCAGTTCTCTAATGACAGAGCAATCACTTTCATGGGGGAACGTATAGTGAAGTGCTGGTCCAGGCTCCTGGAAACTGATTTGCACACTGATGGGGAACAAGGAAGCTCAGGAGGCTGTAAAGGCAACTTTAGCAACTATGCAACTTGAGCTCAGGGGATGAGACGTGGATGATGAGGGGGGCAAACCCCAAAATGAGCTTGCTGAGAAATCCAGGGAGGATTCCAGGAAAATTATATTCCAGACCAGAACTGAGAACCTTGAGAAGGATGAGAAATGCAACTCAATATTCTTTAGGAAGCTTCATTCTGCCCGCACACCTATGTTGGGCTTTGGGACTAGAAGTGAGACGAGCAGGTCATGAAAATCATTACCTACTTTAATGACTACTCTGCTTACTGGAGTTTTCTGAGAGAGACCAGGTGGACAATTTTCTAGAGAGCATCTCCTAGACACTGAGTTTGGAAGAGAGAGGCCCTTCATGCTGGACAAACTATACCCAGCAGCAATGCCCTCAAAATGAGGCAAAACCCCGGGCAATGATGGCCTCCTACTGGAACCCTATGTTGAACAGCGGGAAATGATCAACCTCGACTTGTTCAAACTGTACAAGGAGATGGCTGAAAAGGGCAGTATGTCACGTTCCATGAAAGAAGGCATGATAATGCTTGTGTACAAGCAGAAGGGGAGACCGGTCTCTCCTCAATGTGGCCAGCAAAATCTTATCGAAGGAAATGCTCAACTATCTGAAAAGTGTAATTGAAAGGATAGTCCACCATGACCAGTCCTGTAGAATACCGGGTTGGCAAAATGTAGACAGACTGGCCTGGTTCAGGACACAATTGAGCATGTCAGAGACCAAGAGGTCCACACAGTCATACTCAGCCAAGTACAAGAAAAGGCATTCAACCATGTTTCCTATGAGTTCATGCGCGGACACTCAAGGCACTGCATCTAGGAAATGTCTTCTGTGACATGGCGAGTACAGTGTGTAGAGATATCTCTAATACTGCATTGGTAACTAGGTGCAAAACAAAACCTTCCCAGTCCAGACAATGCGGCCCACTCTCCTCTTCAGTCCTTGAGCTTCTCACTGAAAACATCATATAGAGCAGAGACACCAAAAGAGTGAGGATGTCAGGCAGCAGAGGCAAAGTGAAGTGTTCCCTCTACATGGATGACCTCTTGCTTTTCCATGGTGACAGACGCTTCATTAAGGCACTAGGAAAAAAATGCATTGAGTTCAAGAAAGCGTCTGGAGAAAGGATCAGTAGCACCAAGTCAGAGGCCCTATTCTTTGGGTCCTTGGCCCATTGCCATTCCCCATCAAGCACAACTTCACAAAGATCCAAGTAGATTAGTTCAGAGGTGATGGAGTGGCACAGAAGACGAAAGACTAGCCAAGATAAAACAGAGACTGGGACTCTGTATACTCAGGAAACTCTACTAGTATGCCAGTATGTCACTGAAGTCTAGCCAGGGCAGCCAAGAACATCAAATACCATCACACAGATGATCTACTACTACATATGGAGCTCAAAAATAGACAGAGTTAAGAGAGAGATGTGCAACACTCACAAAAAGGGAGGCAAAGCAGTGTTGTTAAACCTGTCAGGCTTAAGGTGTTTTTTTACAAAACGTTTTGCCTTCTCCCCTCCTGTTTTGCTGAATCAATTTTTTTGCCTTAGAAGTCTCTGCACCTTACCACTATCCAGTGCATATTTAATTTACTTATAAATTCCTAATAAAGTGGTATACCATATACCCAGGGCCAGTACGTTAAATTCTAGTAGTGGGCCTGAAACACTTATTGTGCCACCCACTTAGGTAGCCCCTTAAAGCCTGCCTCAGGCCTGCCATTGCAGACTGTGAGTAGTTTTAAACCACCAATTTGACCTGGCAAAATAAACCCCTTGCCAGGCCTAAAACTCCCTTTTTAATACGTACATGTCACCCCTAAGGTAGACCCTAAACAGCCCAAAGGGCAGGGTGCATTGTATTTAAGAAGTTAGACATGTAGTTTGTGTTTTACATATTCTGGTAGTGAAAAACTCACAAATTCATTTTTCACTACTGCGAGGCCTACCTCTCCCATAGGATGCCATTGGGTTACATAATAACATTTAATAAGTGATATAACTTTTGTTTGGGAACAGGTAGAAATGTCATGTTTGGCGTCTGAGGATTTGCAATTTAAAACCCTTGTTAATGGGAAAGTCGCAATTCTGAAAATGACATTTTTAGAAAGTTGGCAGCTTCTTTTCCCAGCCGTTTGGTCCCTGTAGCCTATATCCTAGGTCACATGTTTAGGTGAAGTTGCCACTTGGCCTATGTGTATTCACCCAAGACAGCCACACAACAGGGGGACTAGATATTGGCAGAATGGGCCATCCTTGAGGGATGGTGGGGCGGAGCTGTGCACAGCCCACTTACTCTTCAAAACAGCTGCCTCAGTCCATACACAAAGAATTTCACACTAGCTCTTTGAGCCCCCAGACATCCTGGAACCGGGCAGGGAGGAAGGAAATGCAAACACCATCTGTGGGGGGGGGAAGCTCTAGAAGATTCTTCCACTTCAAAGTTGGCACTAGGTATAAAATTAAGACCGTTACACCCACACTTCAGTTCACTTCTGGACCTATGGAGGACTCTCAGAGGACTGCTCTGCTGCCTGCGGCCAGCTGATTACTTCAGAGGACTGCCCTACTGCACCAAAAGGAGTGTCCTGCTGCCTGAAGCCTGCCCTGTGCCCTCAGAGGACGGCCCTGATGCTTGAGGCATGCTTTTCTCTGTTTGAAGCCAGGACTTCCAGAATGAATACAAGGGCTACTTGACAGGCCTCCTGATCAGGACTTCAGGGACAGGGCTCCAACCATCTTGAATCCACACCTGGACACAGCCTGACTGAGCCCTGACCCTTCCAGTGGTGCCCCTCCAGTCCTGGACCCTTAGAAGTGGTGCTAAAGGTGCCCAGATATCCCAAATCCAAAATTTGGGACTTAGAATATTTTCAGCCATAAAGTGCCCTGAGAAATGAGAGGAGACCAGAACCTACTTGCTCACCAATCCACCCAAGAAGCGCTGCCAGTCGGCCTAACTTTGCAGTAGCTCCCACTATGTTCTTTCCTGCGGCAGCGAATCCTGTACAGCGGCTCCTTGCAGAAATGGTATCCGTGCTTGTGGAGTCCTCGTTGGCAACAATCTGCAGCTTTGTGCCACTGGAGATCTTCAACTTCTAGAAAGGAGACTAAGGACTGATTATGACTTTGGTGGTCTTGGGACTGCTGTAGCGTTTGTAGTGGTCCGACTACAGCCTCCTTGGCGGTCCGATCGCAGCCTCCTCGGCAGTCCGACTGCCCGGTTACAATGTGAGTCGTCGGACTGCCTCCAGACCACCACCACATCAAGATAGGAGCTACCGCAGTGGCAGCGGTGTAGACATCGGTGGTCAATGGTGGTGGTGCTGGCATGGGCACCACCTTGAGAATTATGACCAGCCTTGAAAAGGTCGGCAGAAAGGCAGGTAAAGGGCCACAAAAAGGTCCCCAGGGCAATTTAGCCCATGGAGATTGTGGCTGGGGCACATGTTTCCCCATGCCATGCACGACATGGTGCATGGCAGCATTGTGCCCCACTTGCTGGAGGCACAGCAGTGCAGCCAGCACTGCCTTGAGGCTCTCTGTTTGAGCCGAAGGATGCCGCCACTGTGGCTGTGCTGCAGGCACACCACCAGTCCTGCAGTAAACTTGTGATGCATCGGTCAGGATGCTCCTGGCTTGGCGGTGTTCTCTCGACCGCCACCGCTGTGGGCTGGCAGTGTGCAATCAGGCCCTAAGTCCAAATGTAGAAATCTTCACCACAACTTTGTCCAGCAGCTCCCCAAAGACACTCCTCCTCAGACACTGCCGGCTGCCTTACTCCGCTGAACTTTACCTTCTCACATTTTTGTTCTGAAATTTCTTTGAAGTCTGAAGGTATGGAGACCAGGCTCAATCCACTTTGTTTATTGAAGCCGCTCTCCATCGCTGTCAGCCATAACCTTCGACTTTGCCCTAGTCTCGCGGGACTAGATGTCTCCGGTTAGCGCTTTGATCTTTTAAGCGCTATTTTTTACTTTAAATTTAGAAAATTCATAATTCCTGTTCTAATGATTGGAGTTTGTTGTCAAATAATTTATTATATTTTACTATATTTTTCTAAATTGGTGTAGGATTTTCCTTATGTTATGTTTTCACTTTATTACTGTTTACGTGTAGGGGTGGGCGGAGTTCGCAGAGTTTTACTCTACAGAATTCCAGAGAGTTACAGAAAAACTCTGTGGAATTCCACGGAGTTCCACTTGCGGGTGGAGTATTATTGCTCGGCCACTCCGACACCCTGAGGAAGCGTTGAAACAAAAGGAAATGAACAGGAAGGGGAGGAAACCTAAAAACCCATCCCTGTTTTGAAAAGGGGAGTATACTACAGGCTAAGGACGGAAACAGTAAAAGGGATTAGACAACAGACATATGGACCAGGATGGAGGAAAAAAAAGAAAATAACGGGAGTGATTAAGGCAGTCCTGAAGAAGAGAACACAGCTTAATGAAGACAAACACGTGACGGGAGGAAAATGACAGTGTAAACCAACACGTTCCTTAACGACAACTGTACGCAACCCTCCAAAACCCAGCTTGTCTCCTGTAAGAAGTTTGCCAATGTCCACTCTGTGGCTGTGCAAGGCCTGTGCAAATGCACACCTCTCAAAACCCGGCGAGTCCACTGCATGCAGGGTGGAGGGAGATGCAAGGGCTCTGTTTCTCTCACACTGCTGCCACCACTAGCCCAAGGAGCTCAGAGAATGGGGTTACTCTGGAGTGGAGATTGAAAGAGAAATGGGTTGGAGTTGTAGCTACTTGCTTTAGTTCTGCGTTATCTTCCATAATTCCCTTTGCCATCTCCCCCCTCCTCATTCAGATTAACTCTGTGTCACGCGCAAGACGTACAACATAGGGGTTATTCGTGAAGAAGGTCGGTGAGGAGGAGGCAGGAGAGCAGCCATGTTGAGAAGGAGGCAGCCATGGGCAGGTAAGTGCCTTTTAATTACATTTAATTACTTTGGGAGGGGGGAGGGCACAGAGCGGAGCGAAGTTCCACGGAGTTGCTTTCCAACTCCGTGGAACTTCGCGCAGAGGCACTACTACGCCTGCTGGCACGTTGCCAAGATTCAAAGAACACCAACATTACAAAGCTTGGACTCATGGGATAGCGATAGATAGCTGAGAAAGTCCATGTAGTCCTGGCAATAACTACTATGGACTGTTTTTTACAGAGCGCAGCGGGGGTTCTTGATAAAGAAATCGAGCTTGTGGCTCGTTGGCTCTCCCGCTCCTCAGCAAACCAATTGCTCCCATGATCATCTAGTCCAACAAGAGGCCAGGCTCCAGCTTTGTGCACCCCTGAACTGGTGGATCCAGTCGGGGTGATTCTTCCTGCATCCCCCTTTGGTCGGGATCTAGGTGGGGTAGCAGACGCACAGGACGTTGTGGACAGGGTTAGCAGGGCACAGCCTGCATCAGTGCCCATGTCAGGTCATAAGACGATTACCACCAAGCCGGCGGCGGCTTGCCCTGATGCCCAGGTGGGGGGCATCAGTGAGGGTCCTGGGACAGGGGAAAAGCAGAAGTGTTCAATGCCAGGGGGCAAGGCAAGGCATCTGACAGTGGAGACTTCGATACCTACCATACCTGGAACACTGTCCCTGTCCAAACATGAGTTGGAAGTCACATTGAAAGCATGTGTGGGTTCCCTCTTGACACGTTGGAACTGATAAATCTACGCCTGGCTACCAGTGAGAGGAAACTTTCTGATCTAGCCCAGCATAACAGGAGGGACAGTAACAATGGTCCTGTGGCCTCATTGGGATGTGGTGGAAATAAGGACCTTAGACAACTTGGTACCTACCACACAACCGGGGAAGTTTTATCGTCCCGCCCCAATCCACCTACACAGCTCTAAAGAAGAGTCAAAGGAGGTAGCATCATCTCTGGAGACCCCTAGGACAAAGACCCGCCCATGTAGTAATAGGACCACCAGGAGGGAGTCTGGACAAGGAGGGGTACCTAACCTTGCAAATGGAGCGCTGGGCATGCAGTCTCTGGGACCAATTACCCTCCACTTACCCCCGGAAGCAACACCATATGTTGTGGTCCTGGGAAACATACCTGTGTTGAAGCCCGGTGCCACCAAAGACTTTCATCCGTTATAAAATAAAGTGTTGCACTGGCTGAATAATAATACTATCCTGAGGTTTAGAGTGGAGAGGCACATCAACATGGTGCGGAGAGTTGCCTGGGTAGGAGGGTCCAAAAAGAGCAGTGGCAATGACTGTGTCATAATTAACTTTAATCGACTCCACCTGGCAGAGAGAATCCTTCATGCGGCCAGCTTTTGCACCACCAGGGGCCCTGCTACATCCATTGTGGTCCTCCCTTGGGCTTCTCTTACAGACCCCGTCACACGCTATAACTACAAGTTCATGGCACCCCAGGAATCTCCCTGTCCGGGTCCACCAGGAGTAGCAACAGGTGTCCTCACCTGTCCAAGTTTCAAGTGCCTTCGCCCCCCTGGGTTTTTTAGATAACTGCGATTGACTCCCAGCATCAGTGCCCGTGAACCCGGCGGTTCCCACCTTGTATCCCGATTCCACTCGTCAGCTGGACCAAGGCAATCTCGGAAGTAACTCCTGGGATATTAATCATTGTAACCTCATTTCATGGAACATAGCTAGTTTGGCAAGCAAGTTTATGGACCCAGGGTGGTGCTGTCTTGTCAAAATGTTTGGCGTTATATGTTTGCAGGAGACGTGGGCTATTGAAAATTCCCTCTTTTTGGAGGGGTATAAGTCCTTTTTTGTGCCTGTTACCCACTCAAGGGCTGGTCGATCCAAGGGGGGGGGGGTTTGGCCGTTTTTGTTTCCCTTAGGTTACAATGTAGTATTGTTGAACTGACCACAGATAATTCATGCTTGCAGGGCTTGTTATTTTCCAGTGGGTCTTGTAAATTATTGCTCTTGAATTTTTATAATGCCACTTCATCTCTTCCTGAGGTTTGTAACATATCTCGGTTGAGCACTTTTCTGACCAATTTCAATGTTTCTACTCGCCACATGACTCAATTTGTGTTGGTGGGAGACTTTAATATCCATTTATGTGGGGATCCAAGAACGCAGGGCATAGGGGTTTATTCTGTCCCAGTCTTTCAGGGATGCACCTAGAACATAGCGGCCAGGGTGATAATTTAAATGCCCTTATATGTGAATATAATCTTTTATCAGCAATGGGCAAACTGGATCCAGGTCAGACTAACATTACCCCCACCTTCAAAGGGAATGGTAGAAATTCCTTTATTGATTTTATTTTTGTTTCTGCCCCACTTTTCTATCTAATAATCGATTTTTCAATCAAAGCGAGTATCCACAGCGATCATAACCCGCTGTGTCTGAAAGCCAGCTGGTCCTTATTAGGTCTGAAGAAGGGGAAGAAGGGGGGGTTCATTGCAGGCTACAGACGGAAGCAGGAGGCTTAAACTGGCTCAGATCATTCCCGATTCTTATTACAAGACCCTTTTAGCCAAATGTCAAAATAAGATACAGATATGTCTCGCCGCGCAGTCGGAGTCTGAAGAGATCATTGTCAATACTTTTGTAACTATTTCCCGCTCTATTGCTGACCTATTGCTGGCTCCCGCTTCTAAAGGGCACCCAGATAGGGCTCCAAGTTGGTTTGATTCTGCCTGTTCGCATGCAGCTAGGAAGCTTAAGGAAGTATTACGCGCCACCCCTCGAGACAGCTCCCTAGTAAGAACATGTAGAAAGCAGTATAAATAAGCCCTGGCCAGGCAAAAGGAGGCATTGAAGGAAGATGCCTGGAGTAAGCTCATGGAAGCCAGTACAATTAAGAGCAGCACCAAGTTCTGTAGCATTGTCAATAGTCCTTTCCTGGCATTGGACACAGCAAATGCCCTTGATGTCCATATCACAGAGACTGAATTGGTTAGCCATTTTGAGGAAATGTTTGGGGGTCTTCCGGCCCAGTGTGCACCTTGTGGAGTGGGGGCAGATAAATCAGCCCTGACAGTCTCTGAGGGAGAAGTCAAGTTGGGAATAGTTGGGTTGATGCGTAACAAGGCCCCGGGCCGGATGGAATTCCTCCAGACCTTTATGTCTCCAACCTGGAGATGTGGGCCCCTGTGCTCACTTCTGTTATCAATGTGGCTGTTAGGTCTGGCCCCCCTGCCTCATGGGCCACTTCCACCATTGTCCAAGTATTTAAAAAAGGGAACAGACATAGCACACACTGCTTTAAGCCTATCTGCCTGTTGGACTCTGTGGTCAAAGTGGTTGGATACATTTTATTGGATAGGTGTGAAAAGTTGGCCTGGTATATGATGTGGGCACCTTGCACCAGTCCAAACAACCCTTATGGTGATTTGAGAGGTCAAAGATAACCTTAGAAAGCTATACAAGTGGTAGCTGTGGAGAGCAGCCTTCAGGCTTAGTCTTGAAGGAATGTTAAGCAGCTTGCTTTACCAGAATGCAATCTTATTATATTGGTTAAATGAAAGAACCACACAGTAGTTATAAAAATGTGAATTTATTATTATAACACCTTAAATACCTTACAGTATCTGCTACACGCAGATAAACACAAAGCGCACAATATTGTAGCCCAGAAACAGTCGTAAGTAGCACTCATACACAGTGGGCTCCCGGGGGAGACCAAACCATATACTAAAATAGTGGTATAAGAACCACGACTCAAGTCAAGACAGTGTCTAGAGGGTGTAGAATCGCCGGGACCCCAAGGAACCACCCAAGGTGAGTAGGTAGAGACCCCACGGAGGACAGGTGCAATGTGAGAACGCGACCACGTACTACGTACAATTCAATGGGAGAGTCGCAGTTGCAATTTTAAAGTTTAAGGACCCTTCCCAGTGGATTATGAGGAAACCCTTTGGAACATAGAAGGTTGGAGAGCCACCCCCCCCGTGGATACCGAAGTACCAGAGTTACCTATCCCAGGGAAGCCGGGTGCATAGGGCTGAAGTGGCGTTGGAAACCGCCATCGTTCTCAATGGGAGTCTTCAAAGAAATGCCACTGCTGGAAAGAAGAAAAGTGTCCGGTGGAACCCACAGGTGGATTCTTGATGGAAGGAACCTGAAAGCAGAGGGGACAGAGTCTGGGTCACTAAGAAGTGACCAGGGGCTCAGTAGACGAATGCCCACCGATGTCGGGTGCTTCAGGTGTGAAGAAGGAGACCTTGACTCTACAGCTGCAGGGACCAGGAGACATCGAGGACAACCAGGAGCCAGATACGAGCTGTCCCATGAAGAATGTCGAGTGCTGAGGGGTCGGTGTCCGGCGGGAGCACCAACAAGCCTTGGCAGCGGCAGCCCATGAAGAAGGTCAAAGAAGGTTACGGTCTGGCCCAGCAAGGACCAAAGGACTCACCACAGCAAGGGGAGTCAGGGCAGGCCTGGAGCAACCAGGGGAGCCCAAGAAAAGTAGTGTTGTCCCTCAAGTGGACCCACAGGCCGAAGGCACAGGAGTCGAGAGGGGGCCTCTAGCAGTTTCACAAATTCACAGCTTTCAGGGCACAGAGTATGTACGAAATATGTGCAGAGGTTGGGGCTATCGTTAGCCCAATGCACAAAGTTGGGGAACACCAACAAGCATATGCACTTGCAAAAGTATGTGGTGCACAGGGGTTCAGGTTATGCAGTCCCCACAAGGGATACTGGCCTCAAACTAAGGAAGAAGGCAGTTCAACCTCAAGGAATGTAGGAACCCACCTCCTGTGTTGCTGGAGCCTTCGGAGTCTGCAGGAGCTCAGGATCAGCAGACCGGTCAGTTGCATTACGGTGCCTGCAAATGCAGGGCAGTGACTCCTTCACCCCAAGGGAGATACTTCAGTTGTCCTTGATGCTCCACAGGTCCTGCACGGAGCCTGTATGGTGCACGGGCACAGGCGATGATTTGGACGGAAAGGGAGACGAAGTCGGGCCCAGTCGAAGTCCAGAGTGTCCAGACGGTCGAAGGTCAGTGGTTTCTTGATCTGACTCTTGCCCACATCGAATCTAGGGTCCTAGCCCTTTTGTACCCACGGGAGAGGGTTGGACAGATTCGGGTGAGGGTCAGGACAGTGGGGAGGTTACTCCCAAGTCCTTTGTCCAGTTTCGTGCCAGAGCAGGAGCCAATGGCTCCCAGGACTGGTTTGAACTGGATTATGCACAGGGACAAATGTGTCCCTCGTGCAGACTTTCAGGCACTTTGGAAGTGCACCCACCCAGCTCCAATACACTAAATCCTGTCTGGGAGGTGATCACACCTCCCTGTGACAGGATGCCTATTGTGCTGCCTTCCTCTGCTTGAGCTTGGCTCAGCAGCAGGAGGGTAGAAATGTGTCTCTGGTCGGCAGCAACCATTTTGTGCTGTCCGGGTCGAGAAGGCTGGTACCGGGAAGACCAGGGACCCCACGAAGCTTGCTTCTGAAGGGTGGAATCATACCTCCCACACCGATTACCGGTGTGGAGGTATGATTCCAAGGTGTTTGATACCAAACACGACATGGTTTGTTGCATCCGTTTTTGAGATAGCATTTTACGCAAGCATATAATGCACCTCTACCTATATGTCTGGCTGCGTCACCAACAACCCGGGAGAATGGTCTCCGAAGACTGCAGAGGTGCTCTGCTCATGCAGGGGCACCCTCTCACGTAAAACCCAGCACCCTGCCTTCAGGATTGTTAAGGCCTGCTATAGGGGTGACTTATCGGTTTTTAGTGTAGTGACCTATAGATATAGTAAACCTATATCTAAAGTAAGTGGTGCATGCACCATCTTACACAGGCTGCAATGGTAGGCCTGTAGTTCCATTTTGCATAGCCTCTCTTGGGTGGCATAATACATGCTTCAGCCCATGGGAGGCCTCTGGGGTACCTATGCCCTGGGTACATGTGTACCATATACTAGGGACCGACAAGGGTACCCCAGTATCCAATCTGGAGTGTACCTAAGTACATGGCATAATATTTTAAGGAGAAAGCAGATAGATTAGGGTCCTGATTAGCAGGATCCCAGTCAGACTAGTCAAAAACCAGCAAAACACCAGGCAAAAAGTTGGGGTAACCATGCAGTCAGATCCTACCTTCCTACAATAGGCTATCTAACTGGGCCCCAGAGAATAATACATTGTCAGAAGTCCAATATGGCTTCCGCCTTGGTCACTCAATGATAGATCAATGTCTGAACTTATTCATGATCTTGAACAAGTACACAGTTGTCTGCCCCGGTACCATCTACCTGGCCTTTATAGACCTTTCTTCCGCGTTTGATCGTGTGAACAGATGCAAGCTGTGGCAGACCTTGCTATCCCTTGGGGTGGACAGGGACATAGTCCTCTTCTTACAAGACCTCCATCGAGACACAAAGGTGGCCGTTAGACACTCCGGTGATCATAATGTTTTGCGCTTGTTGCCTATCTAGAGAGGGATCCGTCAGGGTTGGATTTTGGCCCCTTTCTTATTTAATTTGTATATAAACAACTTAGAGAAGGTGCTTTTGGAGACCAAGGTGGATTATCCCCAGGTGGGACGGCGTTGCCTTCCGGTTCTACCAATACGCAAACGACCCTGTCCTGATGGCTAGGACTGAGCGGGGACTGCAAACGCTGTTAAATTCTTTTGTACAATTCATGGGGGACCAGGACCTGTTGGTCAACAACTCAAAGTCCTATGTCATGCAAGTAGGTGCCCGCTCCAGTTGGCCTTACATCTTCAAGGTAGGGTGTTCCCCGGTCCCAAGGACGAGCGTATTCTCATACCTGGGGGTTCTGTTAGATGTCAAAATGAAATGGGGGCCCCTAAAAATTTACAAGTAGAATGACCTTACCCGGGAGACTGCAGCTATTTTTAACTTTGCCTCTTAGGGGTCGATTCCGATCTCGGCCGGTAGGGCACCGAATCGGATTCGGCTTAACCGGATCCGATTCGGAGCCCTATTTCCCGACCGATTCGTACGTGCGTCCGGGCGAGCGAGTACGATGCGTGCGCTCGCTAAATCTCCGACCGACTCGTTCGCAGAACCCGACCGCTCCGACCGACTCGCACAGGGACGACTCGCACCGCGCAATGGAGACGTTCCCCGGCCGGGTAAGTACGATGCGCACCTCGACCGCTCCGACCGACTCGCGCAGTCTGGCTCCAAGGAGCTGTCGGAGCCGCACTTTGGGGGTCTGTGTCGGACCCCCCTGTAAGCGTAGCCGTGCGAGTCGCACACAGGGGGGACCCATGGGTCCCCCCTACACGTGCATGTACGGCGCGACCCGCATCAACGCGAACCCGCTGTAGGGGGCGCCCTTGTTCGCGTCGTGCCCATTGAGTCAATGGGAGCCCGTGTACGCGTCGTACGACTGGCTCCCACTGACTTCAATGGGAGTCCGACCGAATCGAGTCCGATAGCATACGTGCGCATCGTACTCGTTCGGTCGGGCTGCTAGGGTCCGATTCGGTCGGAAATCTCTCCGGGTCCGACTCGGTCGGGGAGATTTCCAGCCTGAATCGGAATTGGCCCCTAAATTGGGAAAAAGACTTTTGGGGGCCATACTACAGCTCTATAGGGTCAAGTGTATCTCATAAGCGCTGTATGGCAGTGAAATCTGGGGTCACACTATCCCTGATGATCTCCAAATTGCTGAAAATAACTTCTTGAGACTGCTTTTATCCGTTCCCCCCCCATCTTCACTGTTCACGAGGAGCTTGGTTTGACCTATATAACTGATCTGATAGCCTACTGCCCGGTGTCATGGTTAAAAATTTGGGCTGGCAAGGGGTCATCATTAAGCAAAATGATTTAAAGGGACTGTATGACTCTCGATTACACCTCCCGAGTACCGTGGTCAAATTAATCAAGAAGTGTCTTAGGAGCATGGGGAGAGGAGACCTTTTTATTGATCCTGAATTGACTAATAAGAAGGACTTGATTAACATAAAGGTAGCCTTTTTTAAACAGCAGTCAATTGTCAGGGAAGACAAGGAACTACTGAAGCCCAGTGTACGTCGTTTCATCATGTTAAGGACCGCACAGACGGTGGAACCGTATCTATTAGGGTTCATAAATTCTTATGACCGATTTTTACTGACCAGGTTTCGGTTTGACCTCTTCCACCTCCTTCTCACCCACCCAAGGGGGCAGTGCAAGGGCCAGAGTATGCCGTCCTGTCGTTGTGATGGAAAATCCCCATAGGACAAGCTTCATTTCTCAATGTTCTGTAGCTTTTATGACTTACCTAGAAAGACCTTTTTATTCCCAATCTTGAAAAAGGCTAATTTTTGGCAAGTGCGCCCCGCTTTTATCTTTTTACAAATGCTCACAAGTAGTACTGTTTTTTACGTGCTCAGCTTTTTAAAATCTGGTGTCAGGCTTAGGTCTAGTTGTGACTAATTACTCAGTTTTTTACATATTACTTATGGCACTATGCACTTTGTAAGGTCTCGCTCACCCTTCTGTCTATTAAATGCTTTTATCAGATGAGATTAATTGTCGTTAACCAGAGCGATCCTTTTTTACCTGGTATTGTCTGTGTGATTTTGATGTCATTTGTACTTTGTTCTTTACATCTAGCTTAGGTCATTATCTTATTTGGCATGTTCTTGTGAGGAATGTTTTACCACATTTAATGTGTGCTTTTTTGGTTTTATCACATGAAACTGAATAAAGATTATTTTGTTGTTGCCAAGCTACCAGAGATGAAAGCACATGTTAATGTAGTACCTTTTTGTGGTTCATTCAGACAAGTATTGTGGCTGTTGTTTGAGAAGGGTTCAAACCCCCCTCTACCTACAACCCAATTTCTCACAAGTGCCAAACATCAACACATTCCTGAGGGATGTATTTGTGTGTCACGGCATGAGGAGCACTCAGCAGAATGAAGATTAAAACAACACCGCTAGCTGATGACATGCTTCTCTCTACTACCAACGTTGAGGCATCTCGGACAGCCACAGTGGGTGAGAGCCATACTATACAACTGGACTACACCATGATATTACACAGAAGTAGTGATGTTTGTGAAACAGTTCAGACTAGAAGCAGCAACACCAGACCAGTTAACCACAAAGATCATCCAAGGATAAATCCTTGCAAAGGACTTCAGAATACAGATCGGCGCCCTCACCTCCTCAATAGCAGACCAAGTATGGGAGAACTTTGTTTTCAGATGCCTCACCTAGAAGCACAAGGATTCACCTGGATGGCAATTCAAAGAGGCCTGCCAGTGAGAGCCTTAATGCACTCACCTCTTTGGGGTATGCTCCTATGTCCAAGTCCTGCAGAGGGCCCTAACTATGGAGCATGTGGCCCTGATACCCATAACAAGCATCACTGCATATTCAGTACTGTCTGGTCAGCATGGGTTGGGAGACCTCCAGGACTGCTGAAGTCTCCAGTGCTGTTTTTAAGATGTTCTTCTATTTCAATCTTGGCCTGGCCCACAATCCAGACCCTCCTGCAAGATTAAGCAGTAATTGATGGATTGGACAAAGACAGTGATAAAATTACATGAGTAACCAAAGCCACAGTGAGGCATCTAACACTGTTTCTTCTCAGTTTCTCCAGGATCCGAAAGTCAACCAGGAAGAGGAGCACATTGATGAAGACATATGAGTAAATATAGAATTGACTAATATGAAATTTTTCCTCCACAGGTAAAAGGTCAAAGTGATAGCATAGACACATATTTTTATAGCTGCTTACCTTGGTATGATTTGCTTTAGGCACATATAAGGGTATTGTTGTTTGCGTGGGTAGGGACTACTAGCACACAAATTGTGAAAGTTTCCTCAGAACTACGTGGTCTAGCCTGTGTTAAGGAGGTAAGTTGGACCGCTTTCTAGGATACAACTTGCACCCAACATAGATTGCAAGGCACCTTCAGAAGGGGTTTCAAATGGTTTCTCCACCTGACATTTTCTAAATATTTGTAATATTGTGCATATTATTTAGTTGTGTGTGAATTTGGGTTCTTTGATGCCTTCCCAAGTTCTCAGTTACTAGGCCATAGCACCTCCCAAAATTCGTTTTGCCAAGCTCTTCCTCTTCCTCTTCCCTGAGAGTCAAATGCTGAAAGGGATATCTGGTCCACAGTTTGAGAGTCTGCAGCACAGGGCCCCAGCATAGCAGTTGAAAGACCCCAATTGACATAATTAGGCCAAGTAACATTTGTTTTCCTTGGACCTCCTAAACTGGATTTTTCATACAGTATTTCCAGAGTCTTAACTCCAAATATAAATCTTTGTGCATGGTATTCTGAAAACCTGGAGAGTAATTAAGAGATAAGTTACCTGGAAATGTTGCCTTAATGCTTCATTTATAAAAAGTTTGTTTAAAATATTATTAAAGACATTAGTGAGTGCTTGTTATCTCAAAGTACTCTAAAGAAAATTGTATCATATCTTAGAATCACTGGAAAAGTATTCCTGTGGATAAGAAAAATATATGACGATTCCAATTCTAAACATTGGAGAGACTATAAAACAAGTGGCATAGATTATCAATTTCAGACAACACTGATGATTACAAAACCTTTGTGTACAATGATATGCAATTGCGGCAATTAGAATAAGAAACAAAATTAATTATCAAAAAACACCATCTCAGATAAGGAATTACAAACAACTAAAACAGCCATGTATAAATGGAGACTTGAGGGACTTCATCAACCTCTCCCCTTTCATATTTATTTGCTTATATACTTGAAATGCATTGCCTGCAGTTCTGTTTGCATTAATTGTCCAGTTCCGTGTCTCCCTATTGTGGGTGCTTCTCTTTAGCCCCTGCGCCTTTGCAGTATAATTCTTGTAAAAGAATTTAAGTCAGTTCTTGAATGTTTATAAGCACTTCACATTTTCACTCTGCTTGAGTTGTGAACTTTTTTTCTTCTATTGTAGTCTGGTTGGGAAAATGATGTGAGCATGATATGACCATGCTCAGTGCTGCAATTTTTACTTTTGTCCTATTAACATGTGGTTTTGGGAATCCATGGTCACATGCATTTCCAGTCATTGCCCCTCCAGATTATTGCAGTAAGAAATTGGGGTATTACTTGCGAAGGATGTGAGTCCTTCACAAGTAATAAATCTGCAATTTTCCCTTTACTGGAAACCAAGTACCCCATTGTAACATCTGGCTCTTTCAGGGTAGCAAAGCAGAGCAGTCCAAGACCTACTGAGGGGAGGTGGTGTGGACTATTAACCTCAACTTGCTGGTACACAGGAACAACACTCAATAAATGATTGTCCGGTCAGTTTTTTTTCTTATAAAAAGGAAAATTACTTTTATTTTACACACACTACTAAATACAACACATTAAATTACAAATATGTAAAATTGGATAGATAAAAATACCTTTGGTGACATCCTCATGACACGTCGCATCCCGCATTAAATAGAATAACATATGTTCCAAAGTCTTTCCTTTACTTTTACCATGCTGCTACTGTAAATGTATACCCAACCAACATGGCTCCTTGCACTCACAAGCCCATATATAGGCTCAGGGAGAGCTTTAAAACTGAACTGCAGTATCTCCAGGTCATGTATCTTATGATGTGGAAGACAAAGAGTGGCTTTTTATTAAACATTTCTGGGGGGCTGCTGATCCCCTGGCTGCTTCTCAAACACATCCAGTAATGTTGGTGGTGTCCCTCTCCTTCCTCGGGAACCACAAAGAAGAGCTTACGTAGATTCAAAGCCTTCCTAGGTGCTTAACTTTTGCCTAACACCATGAACAATAACACAGTGGCTTCCTCTCAGTGTGTAAGCAGCCTCATGCCGCAATTTATCTTTTTATTTCTTGGTCCCCAGTCCCACCTGGGCTACCCACAGCCTTGTTTTTTTGGGGCCCATAGGGGGAGCCCCAAGGCCCTAGCCAGCACCCCGCATGTGTGCAGTACTGTTTACTGTATGGTGAGGCCTTTGATCCTCCTGCTGGAGAGCAGAGCAATTACCTTGGCCCAGTAGTAGGGACAAAGGCCCAGAATCTGAATATGAGCTGAGAAAGGTAAATATGACAGTTCTTTAAGAGTCATAGGAAGTGTAGATATGATGTAAGGGAATGTAGCTTTACACTTGGGATGCATGTTAAACCAGAGGTTGATACTTCGCTTGATCATTTAAGCCTAAATGGGGCAAAACTGTACTTTGGTGCATATTTCACCTATAATGTGTAATACAGCACCACAGACCTTCAGTAAGCACTACTGACCTACACTATGAGTGCCCACTCACATTATAAGGCCTATCCCATTTTAGTAACAATGCCTGAAAGGTTCCTTTTGTGACAGACTACCTGTGTGCAGATACTGGGCTGCGCAAGACGGTATTCTCACATGCGCATTCAGCAAATCAGAAGTGGCCTTATCTTAAAAGCAGACAGAGGCCTTTACCATTCTCAGTCCATTTACCATGAATTTACAGTAACTGAGATTCAGGAAGTGAGGCTCACTCGCAATAAAGTCCGATATCTGGTTTGTCGCATCCATGGGGATTATGTTGACGTCCACAGACGACTAATGTATTTTTTTTTCTGCACAGTTCCCATGTGGTTCTATTGTTTCTTTGGGCTACAATGTTTCCCCAGGTACAGTCACACTTAAAATTAATGGGATCTGGCTTATTCAGAAATCATGTTTTTTTTTTATTAAACTGTAAACTCAGGGCCAGATGTACGACCCTTTCATTTAGCGCCTCGCAATTTGCGACTCATTGCGAGGCGCTAAATGAAATGTACAACAGTGTTATTACACTGTTTTGCGATTCCCAATGGGGAATGAGCCTCTCGCAATTTGAGAGCCCATTGGGAATGCCAGCTCTCCCAGGGATGGTGGCCTGCTGGGCTCAGCAGACCACCATGTCTGGGACTGCTTTTTAATAAAGCAGCTTTATTTATTTTAAATGCAGCCCGTTTTCCTTAAAGGAAAACGGGATGCATTTAAAAAAAAAAAATGAAAAGTTTTCGTTTCATTTTTAAGGGCAGGCAGTGGTCCCTGGGACCACTGCCTGCCACTTAAAAATATTTTCCCCTGCATTTGCAAAGGGAAGGGGTCCCTGGGGACCCCTTCCCTTTGCGACTCCATTGCCACCCTCTTGAAGAGGGTGGTAATTTGCGGGTGTTTGCGACCGCAATTGCGGTCGCAAAAACATTTGTACATGGGGTTGCACTCGCTATTAGGAAGGGAACGCCCCTTCCTAATAGCGACTCGCAATTCCAAAATGGTGAGTCGCAAATAAATTGCGACTCGCTATTTTGGAATGGTACATACCCCTATTGGTTTTTGCATGCGCAAACGGGTTCGCAAACCCATTCGCGCATGCAAAAACCGTCGAACATCCGGCCCATAATGTATTAACATGTTTCTGTCAGTTACCCTGCACATCACTAGAAACTTTTAAAAGGGCACTGAGAAGTTTGGCAATGAAAGTTAAATCACATTGGGAAAAGTGTTTCAGAAAAGAATTTACAGACCGGGAATGATCGGAAATATTGGGTGACTTTCAGACTAATGCAGTTCTATATACTGCATCAGACACCGACTAGCCGTAGCAAGTTAAATAAAATGGATGATTCAAAAGATGATAGATGCCCGAATTGAGGGCGGGGAGATGCTAAATTTTACATCTTGCATACAGCAGCTTTAACAGCCTCACCAGTGTGCATTTCAAAATATGTCTAATAAAAATACATGCATCTATACAAACATACAAATGTTTTCATCCGGTCCTATTCAATCATTGGTCTGTTCTGAAGTTTCTCAATATGCCCATTTGCTTTTACATCCAGCGAGAGGGAGCGCAATTCTCAATAGGCCACTATTCAGTTAATTAATTTATGTGAAGTGGTCTGCACTCTTTTGAGCAATCCTTTCCTTTTAAACCTACGACAGCTTTTGATTTTGAGGTCTGCTGTTGTTTCTCCAGCAACAGTAGGCCTCACATCTTGTGTTATAAGCACCTGGATCTCCCAGATATCTCTTTCCTGAGAGGTTCCTAGGAGAATTTAAAAGCATTCAAATGGCCCACCAAGAAAATAATGCTTTTTAGCAGTGAGTTCTACAAGGTGATCACTTTTGCTACAAGGTGATCACTTTAATGCTCTGCAAACTACTTAAACAATTTTTTTTTATCAAGAATCTTCCTTGAATTGTAGGAATTTCATATAGATATCTCTGTACTATGAAAATGTTGATTACATATGAACTACCACCAATAAAGATAAAAACGTTGACTTATTGAGGTATTCTAGACGATGATTGCACACAAAGAAGTCATTTAGCTGCCCCCGGAATAGAATATCCTTGAGGAGTAAGTAGAAGGTGTAAATGGGATCTTCTGATTGCAACTTACCAGTCTAACTCTACATATCATATTTTCTTTTTACAAACCTTTTGTACACAAACTTGTTTATGTTCCAGTTTGAGAAACAAAACATTTCATTTGTTTTCTGACAATATGTTGGCCATTTACCACAAAGTGGAGATGAGATGTAATGACACCATCTTCATTGTTTGGACAGGAAGCTAATAACACTTGGGGGAGAGAATAAAAACATTGAATGAGTGTAACCACCACAATAAATACACTTTTATCACTCATAAGAATATGATACTTTACTTGGATATATACGTACAAATAACAGACAATAAATTATAAACCTCTATGTATGAGAAAGAGATCGAGCATAACATTATTTTACATTTTACAAATACTGTCCTCACAACTATTGAGGGTAAGACAAATAACTTTGGATGACTAACAATTCCATGAAGTCAGTAAGAGAAAGTGACTAAAACAAATTACATCTCCAATAGAATAATATTTTCCCTGAGGCATCTCATAATTTAACTGCACTTTCAGCTACTAGAAATAACACCATAAATAGGTTTACTACAAACCACACAAGTGTACTACTTCAAAAAGAGGCACACTGGATTGTTCAACTGAATACAAAAACATACTTGTACAGCTCATACAAATTTGAGTTACTGATAATATCATAGAAAGACTAAAACCACTGATGAAAATATAAGGTAGTGGGGCAATTTCCTAATTTGAATGTAGGCATGCCAGCTACTATCAGCATCAACGGCTTGTTGCTGAAGGACATGACCATTCAATTCACAGGTGGTCTGTTTTTGATATTAGTTTTTCTGCATTTATATTGCTTTGAAACATCTCAAAAGGCTACATTACACCTAAAGTTACCCTATCTTGATTTGTTGTAGTCATTAATTGATTACACTCCCTAAAAAGTACTACTACACAAAATGCAATGAGTGCTGTTACTGAATAATTTTGCAAAATTAAATTTAATAATAAGAAATAACATTTGACCCATTTAGTCCCACAAAATTAAGTCTGGATTAAAAATGAATTCAAATGTTATTAATTCTAAGAAGTGTATTTTTTGCAGCCAGGACTAATGTGGTTATGCATTATTATGTACATATACAATTAACCAATTAAAGGTATATTAAGCCCTACATTTAACTTTATTGGTGGTGGCTCAGATGTAAGGAACATTTTGATGGTAGAGATAGTCTATTCTATTCAAGATGTCTTGTATAGCGCACAGCTACCCCAAAAGGCCTCCGGCACTGAGACAGGCACACCTACAAGGCCTTGCCAAGCCATGCCAGAGTTAGAATAGAGGAGATTTAGGAGTGTCCTGAAAGAGATTCTTGGCTGGGCCAGTCTCAGATTGGCAGGGAGGGTGTTCTACAATTTAGCAGTCAGAAAGGCAAAGGAAGGGCTGCCACACCTAACTTCTTTGACCTTAGGGACAGTCAACAGAAAAGAGTTCTCAGAACATAATGATCTCTTGAGCGTGTAAGGGCAGAGTAGTCTTCAAAACAGAAGGGGGCCTTTTCCTTGCATCCCTTGATGGGCCATACATAGAACCTTGAAATGTATCCTCTTTTGTACTGGGAGCCAATGCAATGCCGTCAATGCTAGAGATGCTGAGTGATGTTTGGGGAGCTTGAAAAGTAGGTGTACTGTGGCATTCTGAATGATTTGTAGGCATTTTAGGATATATTGAGGACTTCCCAGGAATAGGGAGTTGCCGTGGTCAAGCTGGGAATTAATGAATCCCTGTATAATCACCATTTTGGAAGAGGCTGGTAGCCAATGCATAACTTTTCTTAGTGTTCACAATAGTCTGAAACACATTGCAGTATGTTTTTGGATTGGGTTTCCATAGTGAGTTTATTGTCCAGCCAGAAACCAATGCTTTTTACTGCAGTGAAGGGTACTGGTTGCTCCCCAAGGTATTGAGGCCAGGAGAGTACTCTCCAACAGGATATGTTTTTGCTGACAACCAGCACCTCTGTCTTCCTGCCGTTAAGTTTGAGGATGCTGTCTGACATCCACTTTGTTACTTCCTTAAGGCAGACATTTAAGTCCCTGGATGCCTGTTGAGAATCAGGGGAAAGCGTGAGGATCAATTGAGTATTGTCAGCATATCATACAAGATTCAAGCCAAGGGCCTGTACTATTCTTACCAGCAAGAGGATATAAACATTGAAGAGAGTTGGGCTTAAGGAAGAGCTTTGTGGAACTCTGCATTCAATGGAATATGTGGCTGAGAGACAGGTATCATCATGAACCTGTAATGTTCTGTCATTCAGAAAAGCCTAGAACCATTTAAGAGCAGAGCCAGAGATGCCAGCATTTTCCAGTCTTTTGGCCAGAGTACAGTGAGAGACAGTATTGAAAGCAGCACTGAGATCTTGCATGATCATGGCCCCTGTGCCCCCTCGATCCAAGATGGCCGGAGCTCTTCAGTAGCCACTAACAATCCAACCTCATTGCTGTTTTCTCGCCTAAGTAGTCTGAGTAGAATGAAAGACAGAGTAATTTTCCAAACAATTTGAGAGGTGTTTATTGGCGTGCTTCTTTTAAACTTTGCTGGCTATTGGAAGCAGAGAGATTGGCCTGTAATTCTCAACTACCAAAGGATCTGCATGCGCCTTCTTAAGCAAAGATTTGACCATGGAATGTTTCCACGCAATGGGGACAATGCTAGTGGCCAGAGAGCTACTTAGGAACTTCATTAAAATTGGTAACATGATGTTGCCTGCTTTTAGTAGGACATCAGGTGGGGATGGGTCCATTGGAGAGCCAGATTTTAGGAAAGTAGGATGGATCTGATGTTATCGATATTTAGAAACTGGAAGGAGGTCAGCTGGGCTGTCGTTATTGGTTCTTCAAGGGGGGTTGGACAGGTAATGTGCATCGTGGGAGGTAATCCAGGATATTCTTTACCTTATTAATAAAAGCAGATGCAAACATGTTGCATCGCTCAATGGAGGGTGGGGGCCTGCAATATAGGTAGGGGTAGTCATTAGAGTGTTAACTACTTTATATAGCTCCATAGATGAATTGCTGGTGTTTTCAATATTAGTGCAAAAATAAGACACTCAGGCCCGTCTTATGGCCTGTTGATATTTGTTTATAGTTTGTCTGTAAATTATTTTGTTACCCGAGTCGTACCCATTTCTCCAAATTCTTTCCTTTTTCTTTGACTCTTTCCTAAGCTCTGCCAGCTTTGTGGTGTACCATGGAGCCCGGCCTCGATTACACATTGGTATCAGAGATTTATATGGAATGAGAGAGTCAAGTGAATAGGGATTATTGTTACCTTTTAGTTAAAACTGAGATTTCACAGTTTAAAAATGATCACCTTTTACAACCCTCTGGTAAGAAACGTTCAATTCCCAAACATTGTTATGGCATGCCATATAAATGCTAATGAATACACTGGGGAACATATCTGCCAGGAACTCTCTAGTGTATAGGCCAGCCAGGTATTACTGCACAGGAGTGTGGAAGCTGGTATTGGTAAGGGACTAACAGAAGACCTCAGGCTTTAACCAAATTGTGGTCATATCACTTATTGACCCAGTTGAACATGAAGTGAAGGCTGTCACATCTTAGAAAATGAAAGAAAGTGTGGCATATGAACTGTTCTATCTCTGAATTTACTCTGCTGAAAATTGAAAATGGCAATCTGCAGCTTAGAGAACGGTTAGGATTGAGGCTTAAAGGTTTGAAAACTGCATTCATCATCTTGGTGGGCTTCTTTTTCAAAATGCTAAGCTATGCTTAGAAAACTTCTAGCAGGTTTGGGAACGACAAGAAATGGGTCTGACTTCCAGGCAGAGGAATTAAGAGCAAATCTCACCTGCTCAATCTTAACGGGAGTGTTTGTTTCTTGAAAACAAAAAACAGTGGCCCTGGTAGGAAGTCTTGTTCCTGTGCAGATGTGCAATTCTGTGGCTGCCCTTTGTGGGTCTTCTGTGCCTTGCAAGGTAATCCCAGGTGGGGAAAACAAATAATGATCACCCACCATAATACTGAGTGTAAACCCAGCATCTCCTTGACTTGAAATAGAGTGGGGGAAACAAACGTTTGGCAGAAGCACCGCCAATGGTACACTTGATCTGCTGAGTTTCTCTTTATCCTCTTTATCATTTCACCAGTGGCGGTTTGTGACATAAAAAAATGGTGAGGCACTCTGACCATACATTAAATAAATATTTAGGAAAATAAAAGGTAAAAGTTTGGCATTCCTTATCCAGCAGCATAACTTCAGTGTTTTCCAGTCCCTGGCTCCAGACTCCTCTGAATGTGATGTTCCACAGCCAACTTCCTTATCCAATCTAGATGCTGCTCTCATACTGTTAAGCAGCATGAGTGAAGGGTCTGGCGTGGCTGGAGGAGGCTGGCTCAGAGCTTCAAAAGGCACTGGAGGCCTGTGCCTACTCTTCAAGCCAGCTGTCTAAGACTTTTGGGTTGGAGAGGTTTGAATTGAGCATATCAGGCTGGCCATAGTAAAATAGCCGGTGACAACTATATGTGCCCTTCAAGCTTAAGTAGCCACTCCTAATTGCTGCCAATCACCAGCAAGATGCACTGGCCCTGCCCCCACACTTTGTTTGGCTCGGAGTAAAAAATAAAATGCTAATAAAATTATTTTATTACCATTTTTTTTTTCATGCTGTCTGCAGCAGTGTTGAGGGGCGATGCACCTCCACTGATATTGAGGAACCACCACTGCATTTGACAATACTTTCACTGGGCCCCATGAACTTCTATTATAATGGTAGCAAGTATTGACTTAATTCAAAATGTTTTTCATTAAAGAGAAATGATAATTTGACTCATGTGCTAATCATATTCTTGTGAATAACTGTGTCCGATTAGTAACTAAACACTAATGTTCGTGTATTAAAAGGAAGATTTAACAAAAATTGCATTAGACCTTTTGTCATTGAAACAATCACCAATCCTGTTGCATTTGGCTATCTGCATCAAACTAGTTTACCATTGATCAGTATTTTACTGCAATCTTCTAGAACCAATTACTCCATTTGACTATTTCCATAACCTCAACTCCAAGTGGCACAAGATGATTATTTGGAGCATGATCCTCTATATTACACTCTATTTGGCTCATAGGACCTTTCATTACTTAAATAGCAGGCTGTGGTGGGAGTGAATGCTCCTGGAACTCACATGAATAGGTTCATGCTTCCAAATTCATTTGGGTATTTTACCATCAATTTGTGTCTAAGCTGGGTGTTGAAGTGACAGGAAGCCTCAGATGCAGCATGCTGTCAGGATACCCAATGTGAACTCAGGCCACAGTGTGTTTGTGACTAGATATTCCAATATTGTGTATCTGAGATCTTTATATATGTCTATTGCTAAAACGTTTATTCTACATGGCAGAAGGCAATGCCTTTAGGGCAGAAAGTTTAACAGAGATGCACATAAGGAGCGTTCCCAATTTTGTCTGGATTAATTAGTTTATATGGAACAGATATAATAAATATTGTACCAAATGTCCAATTAACATTTGACACAATATCAATACATTTGACGGTACATTTGGATTATGAACATTTTAAAGTGAATACAGAATTGCAGATTACCTCATTGTTGTCACAGAGTTACATCCACATCTTTCACACACCCACCCACATCAGCAGTCTGAGCACTCACATACCCATGCACCTGGTCCTCTCCCAAGACTTTTACATCTCCCAAGTGTAGCGTCTTTCCCAGCCTGGGTACCCGCCAATGACTACGTCACACACGGAGCTTAATTTTACACGTCTTTATTCGTCTGCGTGTAACTGCAAACTCAACACTTCTAAACCAGCCTTCAATGCATTCCACTCTAACACTTACATCACAATTCTATAGTGTTTTTCAGGAGTCAAAAGGGTTCCATCATTCCTAACTGTTTAATAAAAAATTAAATTTTTTTAATAAAATATATAGATATATACATACAATTAAATCCCTTCAATCAATCTTTTTGGTGCTTTAATTCTTCGACCTGATCTTGTTCTTGGAAACTGGGAACTATCATCACCAATATCCAGGATCTGCGTCAATGATGTAGAGGTAACAGCAGTCACTGATGGTTCAGACCCAGGCTCTCTGATGAATGATTAGTTAAATGCCTGAACTGAGAAGAGTCTCTGGTAAAAGACTTACCAGGGCACTGGGCAGTCACTATGTGTCCCTTGGTAGACACCACTTGAAAAGGTTCTGCATCAAATGGAGAATCAGATTTTCTTCTCTGCATCTGTTGTGAGAGCACACGATCTCCTTTCCGAAAAATAGTGTTCTTTGCATGTTGTCTTTGCTCAGCGTATGTTTTCAAGTCTTTCTCATGAGTCGCTTTCTCATCTCCCTTTCTCTGATAGGTCCATTGAGGCAACTTGGTGTTCATTGCTCTCCCGAACATCAATGTCGCAGGACTTTCACCTGTGGTTGAGTAAGGTGTTGAACAATAATCTCTCAAGGTAACATTCAACACAGTTTTCAAATCAAGCTTGTCAAGATTAGCATGCTGCACTACTTTCTTTAGTGTACTCATACACCGTTCAACAAGTCAGTTGGCTTGCAGCCACAAAGGTGTGCTCTTCTGGTGCTTTATATTCAAAAGCTCCATGAAGTCTTTAAACTCTCGACTATTGAAAGACGGGCCATTGTCAATTTTCACTATGGCTGGAACACCCCATGTCGCAAAGATGCCATCTAGTATTTCAATGACTCATTCTTGTGTAGGAGATGAAAGATCTTCAATCAATTGAAATTGTGAATACTTATCCATAATCACAAGCAGGTGATGTCCATTGTCCAATGGACCGAAAAAGCCAATGACTATTCTCTCCCAGGAGTGCTTTGGGAGCTCTGACATGCTCTGGTGTGGTGAGTGTTTTTTGTAGAAAGGGAGTTGCATAGACGACAGGCCTTTAATTCCTTTTCAACTCTGTCATAGAGATAAGGAAACCAGAAATCGTCTCGAAGAGCTTGTTTTGTGGCAACAATTCCATGATGTCCTCCATAACCTACTTCAATTATTTTCTGTCTCAGACTCTCCAGAATCACAATTCTCCACCCTTGTGGGATAGCTCCTTCCTGAATTAGAGACAGTTCATCTTTGACATTTTTGGATTTTTGATATTTACCGTCACTGGTGAGTGGTCGAGGGTGTTTGTTCCACGACTGATGTGTAATTATATCCTTCAGCTCTAATATGTCACTATCATGACTCGTGGCAGTGATAATCTGGGCTAATGAAACAGCAGCTGGTGTGTTTGATTTTATAATGAAATTGATATAGGCCTCATCCATCTTGGAGGGAGTATCGTGACCTTGTATAGTTACTCAGGAAAAGTAGTCAGCAGAGTTCTGCTCTTTCCCTGGGTGATGCACTGTGGTGTAATAATACTCTTGCAACCGTAGTCCCCATCATGCAATGCGAGGAGGCATTTTAGCCTATGGATTGCCAGTAAAGCTTAATGATCCGTTCCTAGCATAAAAGGCTTTCCGTATGGAGACATGTAATTGTTCACAAGCCCATACCACAGCTAAGCTTTCTTTTTCAGGTGGTGAATAAGCACGTTCTGTTTGAGACAAACTTCTACTTGCATATGCCACAATATGCCTTCGAGCATTCGAGTGTCCGTTGTGCTGTGCAAGGATAGCGTCTAACCCGACGGGGCTAGCATCAACAACAACCTCTGTATGAAGCTTAGGATTGAAGTGCGCCATTTCCGTAGCATTATTAATGGCCTGTTTAATTCTTTCGAAGCTTTTATCACATTCATGCGACCAATGGAATGAAACATTCATTTTCATCAAGTCTCTTAACAGAGGACTTACAGTGGCAAAGTCCTGTAGGGATCTGGGACAGCAACTGGTCATGCCAAGAAATGAACCCACCATAGAAACATCTTGTGGGGTAGGCATTTGACAGTGTTTGTACTTTAGCAGGATCTGAAGTCATACACCCATCAGAAAAGATATGGCCAAAGAAAAAGATATGGCCAAAGACTTTTAGCTTTGTCTTATATAACTCACACTTGTATGCATTCAAAGTCAAACCTGTTTCAGCAAACAAACGACATACTTGTGTAAGAGCTTTATCATGTTCTTTTTGTGTAGCTCTGAAAACCAATATATCATCGCTGTAATTGAACGAATTCATGACAGGCTGTCTGACACATCAAATTACATCTTGAAAGAGTTCGGCAGTGGATGACACACCAAAACGTAATCATGTGCATCAAAACAGACCAACATGTGTAGAAAAGGTTGTAATGTACCTGCAATTTTCTTCAAGTTCTAACTGCTGATAGCCTTTATTTAAATAAAGGCAAGAGAAGACCTTTGTATCATTTAATTGCGTTATCGTGACAGCATTATGTGGACCTGGTTGTCGTTCTTGTTTAATGGCCTAGTTTGCCTGACGCATGTCAACACATATGCGTACAGCTCCTTCACTGTCCTTTTTAGGCACTACCACTATGGGAAAAACCCATGGCGATGGACCAGTTGAATGCTCAGTAATGTCATGCTTGTAACCTTTCAAGTTCTTTTTCAACAGCAATTTGTCTATGTCTTTGGGCAACAAGACGGACATCCTCATTAATATGCAACTTTTCTTTCATAGTCTAAAGTTTTCCCAAACCATGAAGGAATGAAGGGAACTGACTTACTATTTCGTGGTGAGCATTCATGTTGTAATTCACGGAAATCAGTCCCATATTAGCGGATGTGCTGAAACTGAGTGGGCAGGAACTTGATGTGGTGCCCTGAAGCACATTGATGGGTGCTTCTACCTTTGTTTTCTTGTGTTTCATTGTTGCTACAAATAAACCTTAACTTTTTAAGGGCATGAATGCAGCCCAAGTGTATACTTTGGTTTCCGATGAAAGGTATCCAACAACCATTTACTTTCAGTGTAATCTTCGAAGTATGTTTGAATGACATTGGTGCCTTAGCATCTCAAACTTTTCTTGACTGCCATTTTTCTGCAGAAGCAGCCAAACCAACATGCACACGCTTTTCTGAGGTAACCATTGTTATGGCGCAATCATTTTCATCACTTTCACTTGATATAGAAGAACTGTTTGAAGATTATTTAGATGACGATCAAGTTTGTTAAGTGTCGATTTGTCTTAACTGATGTCGCCGCTTGGCCCTGTGGGTATGCATTGAACATGGCTTCTAGAACATTCTGGTGGCCACTTTGTCATTGCTCCGTGATACACTTACTCTTTCCTTCACTTTGCAAACCATCACAAAATGGTTCTCCTTCCCACAGCCTTTGCATATCTGTCCAAGAGTGGGACATTTCACTTAGGGGTCGATTCCGATTCGGGCCGGAAAAAGCACCGACCGACTCGGAGCCGGAATTTATTCCGACCGACACGTACCTGTGGCGCCCGACACGCCAAGTACGATGCAAGGCGTGCAAAATCCGACCGACACGTACTGAACCCAAGCCGAACGACCGAGCCGCACGGAAAACAGCAATCTGGCCGGAAAAACACGTGAATCGAACCGACCGACACGCACCCGGAACAAATCCAACCGAAACGTACACGCGAACTCCAAACCGCTAAGTACGATGCAAGGCGCGAAAACCACGACCGAGTCGAACGGAGGACAAGCCGTACGACCGACACGCATACAAAACTGCGAGCCGAAGTAACAAAAAACACCGCGACCGACGCGTACGCAGCATAGAAAACTGCACAAACACAGCGTGAACGAAACGGAGAAGACCGTTCGAGACAAATGCAGGGTCCGACTCGGTCACAAGAACGTTTCCAACATGCACAAAAAGTACTAAGGAAAAATACACAAAAAAGGCCAAACAAGCAATTACAAAGCCAATAAATACTGGGGGGTGGGGACAGAGAACAAAGACACACCCACAACTCCACCCATATAAAGGACACAAATCCCAACCATGATCCTTTGCAAATGCCATTCTACTGCCAGCACTCAACAGACAGCAACCACACACCCACAGCTCATCCCTCACACAAGCCACACACCATCAGCACACCAACAAATAGCTACCTCACATGCACCCAGCAAAACACACACTCACACACCCTCACCTGCACACCAACACACACATCACTCACCATCACCACCCATCACCATGCCCCCCAAGAAGAATCACAAGTTCCTAGATTGTGAATTGGAAGTCCTGGTAGACGAGATCCTCAGGGTAGAGCCACAGCTGTTTGGCACACTGGTCCAACAGACCCCCATCTCCCAGAAAACCAAGATGTGGGAGAGGATCATCAACAGGGTGAACGCACAATCACCATGTCTGCGCACAAAGACTGACATCCAGAACAGGTGGCATGACGTGCGCAGGAGGGTACGGAAGCTGCTCAAGAAGGACTACCTCCTGAGCCAATACACCGACAGTGGCCCTCCTGCCAAGCCAGTATACCTCAGGCCCTGGGAGGAGAAGGTGCGGGCCATCCTTCCGCCAGTGAGCGTCTATGGACTAGAGAACATCCCAGAGCCTGGTGAGTACACAACAAATGTACACAATATTCTGCCACAATACACACACACATCACTGTCAAGGGAGAGTCAAACCATGGACTCATAGCAATTACACAGCAACCAGAACAGAATCATCCCAAAATGTGTATGTCAGTCAGATAAACACAACACATGCCATCTCAAAGTTACATTTAACCGTGTCATCACATGTACAAACACAACTACAACTACAGCTAGGCAGTGGCACAAATAGAACTAACAAACACATCCAGACATGTAGCCACCACTACAACACCAACACACAGTGAAGACCACTGAAAGGAAGGAATTCTGTGTATGCTGGGCAAGTCAGTGTAGCCAATAGCATCATGGGAGTCGTAGTCACACATATTGCTCACCCCCACAACTGTCCCATCAACACCACCCTGAACCATGCTCACATCACAGGGAGTGGATAAGGACTCACAAGATGGCTGACACTGGCTACTGCTGTGGGGAGCACAAGGCCCTGCTGGCAACTGTGCACCAACAAACAGCACAACACCACTGACTGACATCCTGAGGGACAACTTCCACTCCCTGCAATGGAAGAACGTTCCATGGTGGGATATCTGGCTGGGTGGGAAGGAGGACTCGCAGCACTGACCATAGTCACAAGCACCTCCCCTCACACCCCCCCTCAACACAAACTCCACAGAACCCACCTGGGAGAATGCAATGCCTCACATCCTAACTCAAGATCCCACAAAGAACCTCCACCCTGGGTAATGTAGTGTGAAGCACAGGGACACTCTTTGGACTTTTAGCCAAACAACTGCCAGGACAACACTCCCAGCCATCCTGTCAGCACAGGCAGCCCACCCCACAGGGAAGCAGAGTCAAAAGGAAGGAAGCATGGGCATGCTGGGAAGGGGGTGGAGGCAATAGCATGATGGGAGTAGTAGGCACAGATATCGCTCAGCCTCACAACTGGCCCATCAACACCACCATGAACCATGCTCACATCACAGGGAGTGGATAAGGACTCACAAGATGGCTGACACTGGCTACTACTGTGGGGAGCACAAGGCCCTGCTGGCAACTGTGCACCAACAAACAGCACAACACCACTGACTGACATCCTGAGGGACAACTTCCACTCCCTGCAATGGAAGCACGTTCCATGGTGGGATATCTGGCTGGGTGGGAAGGAGGACTCGCAGCACTGACCATAGTCAGAAGCACCTCCCCTCACACCCCCCCTCAACACAAACTCCACAGAACCCACCTGGGAGAATGCAATGCCTCACATCCTAACTCAAGATCCCACAAAGAACCTCCACCCTGGGTAATGTAGTGTGAAGCACAGGGACACTCTTTGGACTTTTAGCCAAACAACTGCCAGGACAACACTCCCAGCCATCCTGTCAGCACAGGCAGCCCACCCCACAGGGAAGCAGAGTCAAAAGGAAGGAAGCATGGGCATGCTGGGAAGGGGGTGGAGGCAATAGCATGATGGGAGTAGTAGGCACAGATATCGCTCAGCCTCACAACTGGCCCATCAACACCACCCTGAACCATGCTCACATCACAGGGAGTGGATAAGGACTCACAAGATGGCTGACACTGGCTACTGCTGTGGGGAGCACAAGGCCCTGCTGGCAACTGTGCACCAACAAACAGCACAACACCACTGCCTGACATCCTGAAAGCCAACTTGCACTCTCTGCAATGCAAGCACGTTCCATGGTGGGATATCTGGCTGGGTGGGAAGGAGGACTTGCAGCACTGACCATAGTCACAAGCACCTCCCCTCACACACCCCCTCAACACATACTCCACAGAACCCACCTGGGAGAATGCAATGCCTCACATCCTAACTGAAGATCCCACAAAGAACCACCACCCTGGGTTATGTTGTGTGAAGCACAGGGACACTCTTTGGACTTTTAGCCAAACAACTGCCAGGACAACACTCCCAGCCATCCTGTCAGCACAGGCAGCCCACCCCACAGGGAAGCAGAGTCAAAAGGAAGGAAGCATGGGCATGCTGGGAAGGGGGTGGAGGCAATAGCATGATGGGAGTCGTAGGCACAGCTCTACATCCCCCACCACATGGCCCAGCAAGCTCACACTCACGCATGCACATCCCACAGAGAGTGGAAAGGCCCATCAAAGATGTCTGACACTGTTGCTGTGTCGTGGGGAGCACAAGGGCATGCTGGGAACTGCACACCAACCAACAGCAGGACACCACTGTCAGCCATCTTGCCATTGCTCTCACACCCACACACACTGAACTCCCCACAAAAGCAAGTAAGTATGGGAATGCTGGGAAGTGGGGTGGAGGCAATAGCATGATGGGAGTCATAGTCACAGACATAGCTCACCCCCACAACTGTCCCATCAACACCACCCTGAACCATGCTCACATCACAGGGAGTGGATAAGGACTGACAAGATGGCTGACGCTGGCTACTGCCTCCATGTTGGCCTTGGCTTACTGGCCGTGCTGATTGATTTGTGCTTGTGTAGGTGTGATGGTAGTTTGTTGCTCAGGACACATGACTGTGGTTCACAGTGTGAACGACATTTAGCTTTGTCATCACAGTGGGATTGTAATGCAGCCCAGGGTCACCACATTGTGGGGGCCCTGGGGGTAGTGCTGTGGTGTGTCTGTGTCTTGCTGTGTCAGTTGCTGTTCCTACGTGCCTGTGTGACATGTGTGATTTGTGCTCCCTCTCATCTGACAATGCCTGCTTGCCCACATAGGGGATTTGGATCCATGAGTTACCTTTGTGTGGCACTGTATGCACATCTGTATGATTGGTATTCAGGTCTCCTCATGTGTTGTGTGGTTGCCTGGGGACACTGGCACCACCCCCTCACCTGTTGTGTATGATGTGCAGTGTGGGTCTGCCTGTTTGTGTTTGTGCATCTGCACCACTGCATTGGCATATCTTGGGTGTGCCATTGGCTGTATGTAGTTTTGTGGGTTTCCCCTGCTGTCCCTGGGACTCCTAGGTCATCGGTCAGCACAATGATCATGGTTTTTGTGTCCCATTGCTGCCATGGTATGGTATCTGTTCACCTCACATCTACAGTCTCCACAGGGTATCTGCATTTGTGTGCCCATTGGTGCAAATATGTGGGTCTGCATTCTGATGGTCACTTCTGTCATTGTGTCATTGATGAATGTTGACAGTGTCAGCCCCCATGGGTGTTGTTTGTCTGCACATGGCCAAAGGTATGTCTTATTTGCACTGCAGTATTTGCCTCCCCCAATTTATGTTGCAATGGGACACATGCACTACTTTGCCACTGATGTGTCTTATGTTCTGTGACCAGGAATCATCCATGCAGTTTGGCAGTTGCAGCTTTTTCTTTGTCAACACTTACATTTTGGTCACTGTGATGATGGGGGTTTGGACCCCATTGCCACACTGTTCAAAATGTGCGTCAGCTATGGACCCCACACTTACATTTTGGTCACTGTGATGATGGGGGTTTGGACCCCATTGCCACAATGTTCAAAATGTGCTTCAGCTATGGACCCCACACTTACATTTTGGTCACTGTGATGATGGGGGTTTGGACCCCATTGCCACAATGTTCAAAATGTGCTTCAGCTATGGACCCCACACTTACATTTTGGTCACTGTGATGATGGGGGTTTGGACCCCATTGCCACACTGTTCAAAATGTGCTTCAGCTATGGACCCCACACTTACATTTTGGTCACTGTGATGATGGGGGTTTGGACCCCATTGCCACACTGTTCAAAATATGCTTCAGCTATGGACCCCACACTTACCTTTTGGTCACTGTGATGATGGGGGTTTGGACCCCATTGCCACAATGTTCAAAATGTGCTTCAGCTATGGACCCCACCCTTACATTTTGGTCACTGTGATGATGGGGGTTTGGACCCCATTGCCACACTGTTCAAAATGTGCTTCAGCTATGGACCCCACACTTACATTTTGGTCACTGTGATGATGGGGGTTTGGACTCCCATTGCCACAATGGTCATGGCATGCTTGCATTGTGGGGGCCACACACATATATGTGTGGCACATGTGATAGGGGGTCACATTGTATGTTCAAAGTCATGTTCAGTGTTGTAGGCATTTGACACAGTCTACACACGCTTGTCATGGTGTTGGGGGATGTCTTTTTCTTGCATTCCCTAGGTTGTGGTGTGCTGGTTGTGTCATGCATTGTCCATCCTATGAGTGGGGGTGGTGTTGGTGGTAGGCATCCAGCCCCCATGGGTAGAGGTGGTAGTAGTGACAGGCATCCAGCCCCCTGGGTAAGGGTGGTAGTAGTGGTAGGCATCTGGCACCCCTGGGTAAGGGTGGTAGTAGTGGTAGGCATCCAGCCCCCCTGGGTAAGGGTCGTAGTAGTGGTAGGCATCTGGCATCCCCTGGGTAAGGGTGGTAGTAGTGGTAGGCATCCAGCCCCCCCTGGGTAAGGGTGGTAGTGGTGGTAGGCATCTGGCACCCCCTTGGCTGAGGGTGGTAGTGGTGGTAGGCATCCAGCCCCCCTGGCTTAGGGTGGTAGTAGTGGTAGGCATCTGGCACCCCCATGGCTAAGGGTGGTAGTAGTGGTAGGCATCCAGCCCCCCAGGCTTAGGGTGGTAGTAGTGGTAGGCATCTGGCACCCCCATGGCTAAGGGTGGTAGTAGTGGTAGGCATCTGGCACCCCCCTGGCTAAGAGTGGTAGTAGTGGTAGGCATCTGGCACCCCCATGGCTAAGGGTGGTAGTAGTGGTAGGCCTCCAGCCCCCCTGGGTAAGGGTGGTAGTGGTGGTGGGCATCTGGCACCCCCCTGGTTAAGGGTGGTAGTAGTGGTAGGCATCCAGCCCCCACTGGCTTAGGGTGGTAGTAGTGGTAGGCATCCAGCCCCCTGGCTTAGGGTGGTAGTAGTGGTAGGCATCTGGCACCCCCTGGGTAAGGGTGGTAGTGGTGGTGGGCATCTGGCACCCCCTGGCTAAGGGTGGTAGTAGTGGTAGGCATCCAGCCCCCTGGGTAAGGGTGGTAGTAGTGGTAGGCATCTGGCACCCCTGGGTAAGGGTGGTAGTAGTGGTAGGCATCCAGCCCCCTGGGTAAGGGTGGTAGTAGTGGTAGGCATCTGGCACCCCTGGGTAAGGGTGGTAGTAGTGGTAGGCATCCAGCCCCCTGGGTAAGGGTGGTAGTGGTGGTAGGCATCTGGCACCCCCTGGCTGAGGGTGGTAGTAGTGGTAGGCATCCAGCCCCCTGGCTTAGGGTGGTAGTAGTGGTAGGCATCTGGCACCCCCATGGCTAAGGGTGGTAGTAGTGGTAGGCATCCAGCCCCCTGGCTTAGGGTGGTAGTAGTGGTAGGCATCTGGCACCCCCATGGCTAAGGGTGGTAGTAGTGGTAGGCATCCAGCCCCCCTGGGTAAGGGTGGTAGTAGTGGTAGCCATCCAGCCCCCCTGGGTAAGGGTGGTAGTAGTGGTAGGCATCTGGCACCCCCATGGCTAAGGGTGGTAGTAGTGGTAGGCATCCAGCCCCCCCTGGGTAAGGGTAGTAGTAGTGGTAGGCATCTGGCACCCCTGGGTAAGGGTGGTAGTAGTGGTAGGCATCCAGCCCCCTGGGTAAGGGTGGTAGTAGTGGTAGGCATCTGGCACCCCTGGGTAAGGGTGGTAGTAGTGGTAGGCATCCAGCCCCCTGGGTAAGGGTGGTAGTAGTGGTAGGCATCTGGCACCCCCCTGGCTAAGGGTGGTAGTAGTGGTAGGCATCCAGCCCCCATGGCTAAGGGTGGTAGTAGTGGTAGGCATCTGGCACCCCCATGGCTAAGGGTGGTAGTAGTGGTAGGCATCTGGCACCCCTGGGTAAGGGTGGTAGTAGTGGTAGGCATCCAGCCCCCCTGGGTAAGGGTGGTAGTAGTGGTAGGCATCTGGCACCCCCTGGCTAAGGGTGGTAGTAGTGGTAGGCATCCAGCCCCCTGGCTAAGGGTGGTAGTAGTGGTAGGCATCCAGCCCCCTGGCTTAGGGTGGTAGTAGTGGTAGGCATCCAGCCCCCTGGCTTAGGGTGGTAGTAGTGGTAGGCATCTGGCACCCCCATGGCTAAGGGTGGTAGTAGTGGTAGGCATCTGGCACCCCCATGGGTAGAGGTGGTAGTAGTGACAGGCATCCAGCCCCCCCTGGGTAAGGGTGGTAGTAGTGGTAGGCATCTGGCACCCCCTGGGTAAGGGTGGTAGTAGTGGTAGGCATCCAGCCCCCTGGGTAAGGGTGGTAGTAGTGGTAGGCATCTGGCACCCCTGGGTAAGGGTGGTAGTAGTGGTAGGCATCCAGCCCCCCTGGGTAAGGGTGGTAGTAGTGGTAGGCATCTGGCACCCCTAGGTAAGGGTGGTAGTAGTGGTAGGCATCCAGCCCCCCATGGGTAGAGGTGGTAGTAGTGACAGGCATCCAGCCCCCTGGGTAAGGGTGGTAGTAGTGGTAGGCATCTGGCACCCCTGGGTAAGGGTGGTAGTAGTGGTAGGCATCCAGCCCCCTGGGTAAGGGTGGTAGTAGTGGTAGGCATCTGGCACCCCTGGGTAAGGGTGGTAGTAGTGGTAGGCATCCAGCCCCTCCTGGGTAAGGGTGGTAGTGGTGGTAGGCATCTGGCACCCCCTGGCTGAGGGTGGTAGTAGTGGTAGGCATCCAGCCCCCTGGCTTAGGGTGGTAGTAGTGGTAGGCATCTGGCACCCCCATGGCTAAGGGTGGTAGTAGTGGTAGGCATCCAGCCCCCTGGCTTAGGGTGGTAGTAGTGGTAGGCATCTGGCACCCCATGGCTAAGGGAGGTAGTAGTGGTAGGCATCTGGCACCCCCATGGCTAAGGGTGGTAGTAGTGGTAGGCATCCAGCCCCCCCTGGGTAAGGGTGGTAGTAGTGGTAGGCATCCAGCCCCCTGGGTAAGGGTGGTAGTAGTGGTAGGCATCTGGCACCCCCATGGCTAAGGGTGGTAGTAGTGGTAGGCATCCAGCCCCCCTGGGTAAGGGTGGTAGTGGTGGTGGGCATCTGGCACCCCCTGGCTAAGGGTGGTAGTAGTGGTAGGCATCCAGCCCCCTGGGTAAGGGTGGTAGTAGTGGTAGGCATCTGGCACCCCCTGGGTAAGGGTGGTAGTAGTGGTAGGCATCCAGCCCCCCTGGGTAAGGGTGGTAGTAGTGGTAGGCATCTGGCACCCCTGGGTAAGGGTGGTAGTAGTGGTAGGCATCCAGCCCCCCTGGGTAAGGGTGGTAGTGGTGGTAGGCATCTGGCACCCCCTGGCTGAGGGTGGTAGTAGTGGTAGGCATCCAGCCCCCTGGCTTAGGGTGGTAGTAGTGGTAGGCATCTGGCACCCCCATGGCTAAGGGTGGTAGTAGTGGTAGGCATCCAGCCCCCTGGCTTAGGGTGGTAGTAGTGGTAGGCATCTGGCACCCTCATGGCTAAGGGTGGTAGTAGTGGTAGGCATCCAGCCCCCTGGGTAAGGGTGGTAGTAGTGGTAGGCATCCAGCCCCCTGGGTAAGGGTGGTAGTAGTGGTAGGCATCTGGCACCCCCATGGCTAAGGGTGGTAGTAGTGGTAGGCATCCAGCCCCCTGGGTAAGGGTGGTAGTAGTGGTAGGCATCTGGCACCCCTGGGTAAGGGTGGTAGTAGTGGTAGGCATCCAGCCCCCCCTGGGTAAGGGTGGTAGTAGTGGTAGGCATCTGGCACCCCCTGGGTAAGGGTGGTAGTAGTGGTAGGCATCCAGCCCCCTCTGGGTAAGAGTGGTAGTAGTGGTAGGCATCTGGCACCCCCCTGGCTAAGGGTGGTAGTAGTGGTAGGCTTCCAGCCCCCTGGCTAAGGGTGGTAGTAGTGGTAGGCATCTGGCACCCCCATGGCTAAGGGTGGTAGTAGTGGTAGGCATCTGGCACCCCTGGGTAAGGGTGGTAGTAGTGGTAGGCATCCAGCCCCCCTGGGTAAGGGTGGTAGTAGTGGTAGGCATCTGGCACCCCCTGGCTAAGGGTGGTAGTAGTGGTAGGCATCCAGCCCCCTGGCTAAGGGTGGTAGTAGTGGTAGGCATCTGGCACCCCCATGGCTAAGGGTGGTAGTAGTGGTAGGCATCCAGCCCCCTTGGGTAAGGGTGGTAGTGGTGGTGGGCATCTGGCACCCCCCTGTCTAAGGGTGGTAGTAGTGGTAGGCATACAGCCCCCTGGCTTAGGGTGGTAGTAGTGGTAGGCATCCAGCCCCCTGGCTTAGGGTGGTAGTAGTGGTAGGCATCTGGCACCCCCATGGCTAAGGGTGGTAGTAGTGGTAGGCATCCAGCCCCCTGGGTAAGGGTGGTAGTGGTGGTAGGCATCCAGCCCCCATGGCTAAGGGTGGTAGTAGTGGTAGGCATCCAGCCCCCCTGGGTAAGGGTGGTAGTGGTGGTGGGCATCTGGCACCCCCCTGGCTAATGGTGGTAGTGGTGGTTGGCATCCGGCCCCCCCTGGGTAGGGGTGGTGGTGCGCATTCAGGCCCCTGTGTGCATATGTGGCATTGGTGATGGGCATCCCGCCCCTATGGTGCTGCTGTTGCTGGTGTAAGTAAATTCTGCATCCCTCTGTGTGTGTGTGATGTGTCGTGTACGTGTTGTATGTGTTTTGTGGTTGGTGTCTGACTTACCTTCTGCGCCGTACGCGTCCGTGCCTGTTCCGGTAGTAAATGTAGAATATTGGTATGATCGGGATGAAGGGATTCATGGTTGGTTCGTGTCGTTCGTCTTTCTCGTTGCTTCGCGTCGTCCTCGCCGCTTCGCGTCGTCCTCGCCGCTGGCGTGTTCACCTCGTGAGCCGTGGATCGTGTTGTGGCCCGAATCGGAGCTTATGTGCGCCTCTCCCGGATGCTTTGACGTGCCGTGCGTAGCGACGGGTTCGGCGCGTACAGAAAGCGCATCGTACTTTTTCGGCCGGACGGGGCTGCATTTTCCCTTCCGTGCGACTCGTTTCTGCGTTTCCGGATTCGCCTCGGTCGGAGGACAGGACCTGGATTGGGTGAGTACGACTCGGCCGGATTCTGTGCTGTTGTGCGCATCGTACTTACTCGTTCGGTATGCTGTACGGATCGGTCGGGAAACAGGCATTCGCATGGCTTTTTTCCCGACCGAATGGTATTGGGTGCCCCTCCGACCGAGATCGGAATCGGCCCCTTAGTGTGTAATTGAAAATCCACATCCAAAACACAACTTCTTTTTATGTGCAGACACCACTTTGTGTCCTTCAGTCTTTTGTTTCAGCGTACTTTTCACATTATGACGGATTCGTTCTGGGCACTTCCGGCCTCTATGTCAGCAGCTTGTCTAGCTGCATGCTCTTCAGCTCTGACAGCCATTAACACTCGCTCTAGACTAAGAATTTCTCTCAGCATTCATCGTCTGAATGAATTTGACAAGCATCCTTCAAAAAGTCTCAGACACATAGCTTCATCATTAAATTCATTTAACTTACAATGTCTGATGAGTGTGTCGAGTCTCTCCACAAATTCATCAATGTTTTCACCAACTTTCTGGTGTTCTTGGTTGAAGATGTATCGTTCGTAATCATCATTTGGCATTGGATTAAACGGGAGATTCAACACTCCTTTAATCTGATGATATGAGATGTCCTTGTCAGTTAGCAGTATTTTCTTTATGACTTCTTTTACACCATCACCAGCAAGAATTTCAGATACTTGATAATGTTTTTGTTATCAGTCTCTTCAAGTGCATCAATGAAATCATCAAATGTCTCTATACGAGCAGTACATCTATCACCAATATTTTACTTTTTGGCTGTATCAAACGGTGGTAGTGGTGGTTTCGGGAAAGCAGCAGTGTTGTAACCATTTCAGGGAGTGGTTGATATGGTGGAGCTCTCTCCGGCTCCTTCGGAGGTTCATCTTGAATTGTTACATGTGAGCCATCTCTAAGGTCTTTAGATGTGCTGGCCTCTGGATCATCCTTGATGACTTTTGAAATGACGCCCTCAGTCTTTGCCTCCATTCTCTCAGCCTTCCACAGCTCCAAAGATATCTTAGGCCGTTTGAGACTGTCAGCAGCTTGGTAAGCACAACCCCTGTGCTACCTGGTTTGCGGCACCTGGCACTGAGTTTGTACTGGCTCACTTTACTCAGGTTCTGGTGAGTAAATAACTGTTTCTCTGTGTGCACTTTGTCTTCACCACTTTCAAATTGTAACGTTATCTCACAAACTTGTGATTATTATTAGCTGCTCTTTGAAAACCTGGTTGGATCTGCCTTTAGCATCAACTCTCTGGATTGCATATGACTGTATATTGCGTAGCTTGATGTACGGTCTGACCAGCAGGTTCTTGGTCACCAAAATGTAGATTTCTTTGCAATGCTTTTGTTGTTTTCAACTTCTTTACAGCGACTGGAGTAGCACTTTGACTCCACATACATTAAGCAAGAATTTGTAACACATGTGGCACGCACAAGCAGTTTGCTTGGACCACGGCAAACTCTCTGGAAGAGCAATGTCGATCTTCGTATTACTTATCTCTTAACTCATTTCCAGTTGTATCATCTTCCCCAGCCTGGGTACCCAGCAATGACTATGCCACACACAGAGCTTAGTTTTACACGTATTTATTGCTCTGCGTGAAATTGCAAACTCAACATTCTAAACCAGCTTTCAATGCATTCCACTCTAACATTTATGTTACAGTTCTACAGATTTCCTCAGAAGCCAAAAGGGTTCCATCATTTGCAACTCACAAGATACTACACCAAGGATATCCTGCCCATTCTGCTCTAAACAGACCCGGATACTGTCTAAGTGGCAGTAGCAGTATGTAGTTGCAGACTGATAAAATAAGCTCATGTGGACTCAGAGCGTCAAAGAGAACTGCCTATGCATGGATACCAGATCATGGTGTGTGCAGGACTCGATGCTCTAAAGTGACTTGGTCTTTGCAAAATTTGCAAGTGCAAAATCTTGTCAGTCATTTTGAAGCCACCAGTTCCTAAGCTGCACCCTCTCGACACTGCCTTACCAGTCAATTGAGAACTGCAGCAGTTCCTACCAAGTGCCTCCTACATAGGACAAGGGGTTCATCCTTTTTGGAACTTCAGTGCTAACTTTTGAACTTTTGTACACTTCAGACCTGTTTCAGTTGACATGGAGAAATGAAATTAAGAGTGCAGTGACTTATGCAGACTTACACTTGTAGCAGTTAGCTGCCAGACCCATAGTCAGAGAGACATTTGTTTATAGTAACTTGTGAGTAAAGCATAGAGCATATAAATTATTTGAGAAACTCATCAGCATGCTCATTTGGAAGTCAAAGAATATATGGTCAGGCTACATATAACCATTCAAGCAGGAGTCATCTGTTGCATAATTATACTATCAATCAGCAAACACTCATCATATATGGGTGAAGACCTATATCAACTGACTGTAGTAATAACCCAGAACTCAAGAAATAAATCAGAGAAATATAACGGTAAAATTGATACTTGTCAAAAGGAATGAAGGGTAAAGCACATAGCTAAGATCTGATAATAGTGGGATAATAATTCTGTTCCGTATCTCATAGAGTAAATCCCAAACCATTGGAATGAGCCTACAAATCTGTAAAAAGACAAAAGAGAAATAAACTCCGGACATGTAGAAGCATACCAGTATTGACAATAGGATGCATAAGACAGCAGGGAAGGGGCAGGGTAATGCAGGAGAAAGCAACTGATAAGCAATAGTCTCTTCCATTCTATTTAGACAAAACCAGCAAACAGATGGGAGAGACCGAACCAGAGTGTGGACAGCAGATGGACTTGTTTCAGGACCAGATGTGTCTCTTTTTCTCTTCCCATTTTCCCCTTTTGCCCTGAATATAATTTCATACCAGTTCCACCCAATGGCAATGGAGTATATTTGGGGGTGAAGCCAAACTGTCATCACTCATGCAGGATCTGGATACTGAAACTAGTGCTTGACAGTTGTGACAATATAGAACATTTTTAATTGCAACTACACTACCGAATAAGATCACAAACACAAGAAGAATCAGAAGTAGCAAGCCGGCACATTTCTAACCTACCCACACTATGTTTACCAGTTACAAATATCTTTTTTTCCATATAGCAACTTCCTGCTTCAGGGAGTCACTTCATAACCCTATATTTGACTCCATTGTGCTCGGTGGGCTATAACCCTGATTATAACCAGTCCATTTGCAACAAAATTTATAACATTTCTTTGTGGCCTTCGCCTTTGTTTAGAAGGTTTCGTAAAAATCAGACAAGGAGAAGCAAAGCTGGATGGGTGGCCCAAAAGTGGCAGGAAAATCAAATATAACTTACCTCAAACTGAATCTAGCTGTTTACAATTTCAGATACGCTGTCTTTAGCTAGGCAATTTCAGACTATGTAGGTAAGTGTAAATCTTATTGCGTGTAGTCATGGGAACCGATGTCACTGTAGGCAAGGTATCATTCTTGTTGGTCATGCCACTTGATAGCAAACTCCTTGATAACACTGAAGTCAGACATCAATAGAGATTGTGATATGTATTACCACAAAAATGTATCTTGAACTAAAATGCCTATGGGATCCGATTGTGTTCGTCACTGATACATGCACATGTGTAATACCTGTTATTAAATCAAAATTAATAAACACATTTAAACACAAAATGGGGAGAGCATAATGATCATATCAGGTTTGTACTAAGACAATAGCCACACAGTCTGTATGATCACCTTTATGTGTGCACCTTTAGAACGTTGTGGAAAGCCATTAAATTTGCATTTAATATTTACTGAAATTTCTTTTTATTTTCAAAGATTTGTAAAACACATGTAATACTGCAGATCACCTTGAACTTATCATGCTTGTTTTCCACCCACAACAAGCAGGTGGAAAGCAAACAAAAAAACGTACCTATTAACATTTGCTAACATTGGTACCTGAGAGTATTGCTCTAGTACATCCTGAAAACTCTAAATATGGAGGTATTTTGGCCTGTAACATTACTACTTAATGGTGTTACCTCCATATTTTGTGCCATACTGTAAATAAGCACATTAAATGTATTGCCTCAACAACATAGGCCCTGATTGCAATGTCGGGCGGGCACGGTCTGAAACCGACTGCCTGATTTCGATGCAACCACTCATAGGGCGGTCAGAAACATCCATTGTACAATGGGAGCTTGGGTGGCAGGCGGAATCTGCCCTCAGCACAAGCTTCCATTGTAGAATGGATGTTTTTAAACATCCCTGCACCATGTGGCAGGCACCATGTGCTTCCTGCCAAACGGTGCAGGTATGTTAAGGGGGCACCATAGCCCCCAGGCCCCATTGTGGGGGGCCAGGGGGCAAGTGGGCCATGCTAGGGGCCCCCAAAGACACTTTCCAACAACCTTTTAATGTTTGAGCCCGTCAGAACTGTGTCGGAATCCCCCCGCTGGTTCCATACCGACCGCCGTCATCCTTATAAGGCGGTCGGAATGAAACCTACGATGTCGGGCGGAAAGCCTCTGACCGCTGATCGGAGGCTTTCGTCCGACATCGTAATCGGGCCCTTGGTTTCATGTCGGCACTTAGTCTCAGAGCCGTCAATTATTTATACTTAGGGTCTGAACAGTCCAAATGTTTTGAAGTATGCATAATGCTTTAGACTTTTGTATCTCCACGTGAGAAGCTATATGTGATCTCCGTCAAATTTAAAAAATGTGGATACATTTTTGTAAACTTTTTTTTTATTCCTCTGGATTAAGATCAAACAGCTTTCTCCAAATGCCCCTTTACATTTTAAGCATCACCAAGAGGGATACACTTATAATCTCAGTGAAAGTTCATAAATGTAATAGACTTTTTTGCATAGATGTATAAATAGAACTCTTATCAAATTTGTCTTTGTGATGAAAACAAATGGGACATTACTGATAGGTTTAGCGCCTAATGTGCAAAGTATAAAACTTTGCTATTTTTTCTGACAACAATTTTTAAATACGTAGTACTATATCATACACACTTTATGAAACTTTTCATCCTATGCCAAATACAATTGGGTATAAGAGGGTGCTGAAGTAAGTGTGGTAACATTTGGCTATTTCTTCATAACAATGTCTCAAAAAGTTGCCACTTTGTGGCTGTCAAACTTTAACTTTATTTTCCTGGTCCAGTCTGTGATACTCTACTTAATATGTCTACTCTTCCAAATCTAGCTTGAATTTTTTTATATATATGTATGTTTGCCGAGTCTTGATACATTACATAACTACTCAGTTTCATGAATTATACCTAGTAGAAGCATGTATCCATTACACATTTTTGCCAGCGATAATCCAGTCTAATCTAAAAAAATGTTCTGGGTGTCTGCCCTTTGCGCACACTAAACAAACAAATGATGTTTTACTCCATTGGTGGATATAAAGGGTGTTCCCTTGAGAACACATATTAACCTTAACAATGGAGCCCCGATGTATGCAATGCTTTGAATTAAAAATTGAAAAAGACATTAAAGGACTATGGTGTCACCATGAAACATGTAACGAAAGCCAGAAGCAGTAAATATTAATTATTTGGTATTCTGAGTTAAAAGGCAAAAAAATAAAACATTGTAACATATGCAAACCTAGACAGTATTTTTTACTCTTATTGATGAAGTTCATTTTAAATTTAACTTATAAAGTGAATAGTTTGGAGGCTGTTCTTGTGTACATAGGAGAAATGGAATAACGGAACCTAATTGGATGGAACAACCCTGTTTTGTTTGTACAAGTGTAGCATTCCGAGCTCACTAATGGAACTAAATGAATGGTGGGAAGGAAATTCAGACTAAGGAATCCTATTGCCATGTAAGGATGGTAGTTCACTACTCCACACAGTGAGTAACATGGAATTGTTTACTTTAGTTCAGTGAATCGTGAGGACCTTAATCTCTAGTTTGACTTAACTTGTCAAAGTACTAATCTGTGCTATTCTTCGACATGTTGGGTAACTGTTTTTGGTCTCCAATTCCTTTTACATACTATGGTGGGACGACAAACAAAAAGACTTAGGGCCTCATTGCGAGTCTGGCGGTACATGGGGCATGGTGGTGTGGGTGTTCTAACGGCCCTAATTTGAATAGAATGTTTGGGTCACCCTGGGACCACAGCAACCACCAGAGATCAGAGATCCCTGGCAGTGGTGCGGTGGTCTTGAGGCTGCAGTATGCTTGGTAGGACTGTCGCTGTGCCACCAAGCATATTACACGTTTCCTCTCTGCCACAATTTTCATGGCGAGTAGGCCGCCATGAAAACCATGGCAGAGAGGAAACAAAGGGGGATATACAGGGCCACCTGTTGCCTCAGGGCCATGGGGTGCATGTAGTGGGGAAACAACCTTTGCAACGCGGTCATTACACCGCGATACCTTTACAACACGGTCGTTACAACGACCGCGTTGTTACAACGCAGTACCATTACAACGCAAGTCATAACATCGCGTGCTTTTACAACGCGGTCGTTACAACGACCGTGTTGTTACAACGCAAGGCGTTACAATGACTTGCTCTAGATGGCGCTCTAAACTAAGGAATAGTATAATTTACTATTCCAACACCTTCCCTACTGTTGCACACACTGGAGTTGGAATAATAAATTATACTATTCCTAAGTCCAGCGCGCCATCTAGAGCAAGCCATTGTAACGCATTGCGTTGTAACAACGCGGTCGTTGTAACGACCGCGTTGTAAAAGCACGCGATGTAATGACTCGCATTGTAAAGAGACATATTCCATGTAGGGGGCACATGTTGTGCCCCCTGTGTGAATGTACCCCAGTTCCTGCACGGCATGGACTGCAGCATACCATGCTGTGCAGATATTGATTTTGGCGTTCCCATTGCGGTGCCTATTTCATAGGCACCATCGTGGGAATGCCAAAGAACCGCCCGCCAGACAAGAGAAAACTCTTAATCTGGCGGGCGGTTCAACCAAGGGGTTGGCGGTGCGGAAGGGGGGAGGTGTGGGAGTGGGGCAGTCCCGCTCCTGCACCGCCAAACTCATAATGAGGCCCAATATGCCACGTGTTTTGTACATTTCACTAGATGTCAGAGATGCACTTCCCTGACAACTATTAGATAAGTGAGCGGCTCTATTTTGAGAACATCGAAAAGTCAATACAGTTTTGGTAAATTCTGCTGCTGATTCTATTCAGAAAATAGTACAGAAAGTAGATTTCCACATTACTGCCTTGACAAGTATTACTTTCGAATCACACATATTCCAAAAACCAGAAATAAAAGTAACATTATTTTGATGTCGCTGGTGGAAACGTCACATATGCTTTAAAAAAGAAGTATATTTTTGGAACCCACACTACAGGAGGCGTATTGATTGTCTTTCATTTACGTGTCACCAGTGTATGTATTTTCCATTTGACATTTTCGACAAGTGATGGAATCATAATAGGTTTGCTGCGAGCATTCATTTGATGCTTCAATGACTGGGTTTGCAGCTTCTTCTTTGGTGACAGTCTCTGACACACATTTTATTTTAAATTCCCCCCATTGCTGTTAACCAAGACGTCTAGAATTAACTGTCTGCCCTCCTCAGACGGGCAGATGCAAATGACTGCAGCCTCTCTCACTGTACCACTTAATGCTCAAGGTGGCGAGGATGACCTCTGAGTGCATTATAAAAGCTTGTGTGCTGAACAAAAATAATATCTTACCAGACCTGGGGTACTTCTGTCATATGCTACGATTATATTTCGAAATGTTTGGGATGCAGCTCATTAAGGAAAAATTTAACGATGCAAATTATTTTACATAGGTCTTACTTACAGTACAATTTTTATTGCGTTAATGTCCACTGTGGGCAAGCGTATAGCTTTACATTATTGTATGCACTATTTTTCCCATTACTGTGTTTTGTATTGTATTGTAGTTGCATTCATATAGCCTGTTATACTCCTTACGCGATGCATATGTACATTGGCAGACAAGTAGTATGTGATAAAGTAACATGTGCCTGTTTGGAAGAATGTTACTTTACAGTGTGACCTATGCAGCAAGTGCTTTGGTATTGTGCTTGGTGAGCAGATTATTACTCTCAGTAATATGACCTTGCAAATGAGCGTTTTGTGGAGAGAAAAGGGACAAGAAATAGAAGGATTAAGCATTATATTATACTTGTTTCTGGGTGGAAACGTGTGGGTCAAAGGTGTGGTCAAAGTGATAAGTACTCTGGGGTCATACATGATGAGAAGCGACATGCTCTTAAGTCACTGAGTTAGTGTGACTGCATTTATGCACTTTTGCAGAGGAAGGAAGTAGAATGAAGTATAGCTGCACATGTGATTGTGCCACCTACCATCCTTGAGGGGAGAGTTGGCTCAATTTCTTGTGTGAGTATGGTGTGAGACATCTATTATTCATACCTTTTTTGTCTGGAAGATAGCTTCTGGTTCTAAGCAGTGAGATCCTTCATTTTCCATCGAGGAAGACCCAGGTCTTGAGAGCACTCCTGAATCTGAAGTGGTTTTAAAAGTCTTTTATCTTTGCAGGCTGCAACTTGCATAATTTTGCTGCCAGTATGGAGAATCAGGTTCCACTAATGCACAGATTTTTATAGTATGGGATAGTCAATCAAGTATTTCAATCAATCTAGGATTTATAAAGCGTGGCAAATCACCCATGAGGGTTTCAAGGCGCTGGAGTTGCTAACTGCTTTTTTTTTACTTTTTACGAGGGGAAAGCAAGGAGAAGGCACTCAAAAAACAGGGGGAAAAGCAAAAAAAAAGCAGTGAAAACAAGGGAAAATTGAGGAAAAGGCACTCAAAAAACATGGTAAAAAGCAAGTAGACGACAGGGGAAAGAGTGATGCTGGAGCATGGGGAGAGCTGGGCCTGGTGCCTTCTGATCAGCAGAATATCAGTCTAGAACAAAAGAATCTTTTTTCAGTGGCACTATGTTATGCTTTACTTGGTGGGCAATGCAGAGTGCCTTGAAGGAAGTAAAAGAGCTATGAGTAGTCATTGAAGCAACTAGGGGATTGCTGTGACATAGTCACATAGCCGGAGATGTAGGAGTACACACATTGATGCATTTTAGATACTTTAAAGTCTTTCGTTTAACAAGAGAGAGGCCAGTAGTTAGAGTGTGTTTGCATAGTCTAAGCAAAGACAAGAGCAGTGTTGTCCTGTAACATCTGTGGAAAGCCTAGATGTAGGAAGATGCACTAGAGTTTTTATGTAGTTGGCAATGCTTCTTTTTACTCTATTCACTTGGGACATATGTTATAGGCCAGAGTTCATGATCCTGTTAGATTTATAACTTTCATAGATGTCGGTGGTAGGATGGTTTTTGGGTAGAGATGGTTGTAGATTGCTGGTTCTGCTGTTGACTGCAAGGCAGGATCTCAGTTTTGGAGGACATCAAGTTAAGAAGGCTACCCAGCATCTACTGGTCAGCAGCTTGGAAGCAGTGGCTTCGTTTTTAGGTGTCTGTATGCTCCAGGTTGATATGTTTATAATCTGAATAATTGTAGGAGATTTGGTTTAAGGTCTTGATGAAATCTGGTAGCAGGCTGAGGCAGGCATTAAAGAGAACTGATTGAACTCTGAATGTGAGATTGGGTTGTTGGTTGACTGAGGTGTGAGTCATGGTCAACCGACAGCCACAATCCCTTGCATGGTGAACAACAAAAAGTCACTAAATTAACCTGTGCTTGACCTTGGATAGTTTGGCACAAAAAGCAGTCAGGCTTAACTTAGAGGCAATGTGTAAAATATTTATGCAGCACACAAACAGTAATAAACGGAAAACACAACCAAAGATAAATCTCAAATCAATTTAGAAAAATGAAGTAAAGTTTAATGAATTATTTTAAACCAAAACAACAAAAATCCAATCAGTAGAACCAGAGTTATACATTTTTAAACGTTTTAGTAAAACAAGACTGGGTCAAAGCCAGAAAATTTGGCCTACCACGATGGAGCATGGGTCAGATACAAGAAATGTATTGGGCCTGGTCAGCACTTACCTTCAGACTTCGAAGAAATTTTCAGAAACATGTTCTGAGAAGGTAAAGTTCATCGGGGCAAGGCTGCAGGCAGTGTCTGAGCAGGGAGCGTTGTTGTCAGGGAGCCTTGTATCGATGCCCAGGTGAAGAATAGGATTGGCGCTGCAAAAAAGAACGTGTCAGAAAAAGCCAAGAAGTCAATCTAATCGGCGATGAAGCTCGGGTGGATAGGAGAGCTGGCAGTTCCTGGTCTCCTCTTGGTTCTCAGAGCAGTTTTTGGCTAAAAATATTTTAAGTTCTCATTTTGGGATTTTTGGCCACCTGGACACCTTTACTACCAAAACCAAGGGTCCAGGACTAGTGAGACACCACTTGGGGTTTCCGAGCTCACTTAGGCTGGGTGCAGGTGCGAGTTCAAGATGTTGGGAGCCTTGTGTGTCCCTGTGGCTCTGAACAGGAGTCCAGCAAATTAGCACTTGAATTATCTCTGGTAATCCTGGGTTCAGGAGAAGATGCAGGGCTCAACAGCAGGGCTGCCCACTGAGGGTTCAAGGCATACTTCAGGCAGCAAAGCAGTTATTTCAGGTACTTTAATAGTTGGCCCTGGGTTGCTCATATTCCGGTTAGGGAGGACCTGGCTTGGCAGTTTGGGCTAGATTATTCCCACTGGAGCAGGTTCAAGACTGTTTTGCATATAGCTGGCTCCAAACTGAGGTGGCCTGGTGTGCAAAATAACTATGGATTGGGATGTGTCCCTGATTACCAGGAGCTGAGATTAATTCAAGCATTCCATCCACTACTTTTTTGTACACTTTAGCTAAGAACCTTGCCATAATTTAACGAATCTTCAAAAACCTTTCAAAAAAACGGTTACTTTTTGTCCAGTTTATGCATGGAAAGTGTTGGGGTGATCTACCACGCGGAGGCCGAGAAAAAGGGTGGTGTCCCAAATCGTATTTTCCCCATTCATTTTTATAGAAATTTTAGACACAGCTACACCCCAAACGCCTGAATGGATATACACCAGATTTGGCAGAAAGCTAAATCTTGGTCCAGAAAGAGTTTTTGCGCAATTAAGTCTCAGCAACTTTGTATATATCACACTGCCGATGCTCCGTGTACTCAACAGATATGATTGGCTGCTACCAAATCAACAACGATGTGGTGGCAGCCATCTTAGGACTCAGGACATGACCCCTAGGCCTGGTGGTGGCATCCTAGAGGGACCCCACCTGGAACCACAAATCTGCTGCAAATCTTTTGAAAGTAAAAAGTGCAGCAAAATGGGGCTTTTGGGGAGGGGCACATGACCTCCCCCCATGGGTCTCAAGGAGGCACCGGTGACCTTGTTCCTCGGGCTGTACTAACATATAAGGGGAGGTGGGTCATGCAGCCCTTCTCCTCAAGCCTTGAGGAGGCCCGGGGGACTCCATCCCGTAGGGCCTTACTAAAGGAATTCTCTAGAAACTTCTCCTACTTCAAAGAAGGCACCAAGTATAAAAATAGGACCCCTAGACCCACTCTTCATTTTCTGGATCTGTGGAAGGACTCTCAGGGGACTGCCTGCTGCGTACTTGAGAAGACTGCTTTGCTGCACTTGGAAGGACTGCTATGCTGCCTGAAGCCTGCCTTGAACCCTCAGAGGCTTGTCCTGCTGCTTAAGCCCTGTCCCACTTCTTGAACCCAGGACTACCAGAGTGAATCCAAGGGCTAGTTGGCTGGCCTCCTGATCAAAGGATCCAACCATCTTGAACCTGCACGTGGACCCAGCCTAAATGAGCCCTTTCCCTTCCAGTACTGGAACCTTGGTGGCGGTGTTAAAGGTGCCCTGATAGCCAAAATCCAAAACCTGGGACTTAGAAAAATTTCAGGTAAAAAGCTCCCTGAGAAACGAGAGGAGACGGAAACTTACCTGTTCGCCAGTCTGCCCAAGGTGCATCCCTGGTCATATTGACTTTGTGGTAGCTCCTGCTATGGTCTTCTCTGTCTTCTCTGCAACAGCAAACATGTTTGGCTAAAAACTGGTCTGAGAACCGAGAAGAGAACCTGCTCATCTATCGTCCCAAGGTGCATCGCCGGTCGGCCTCAATTCGAGACATTTCCCACTACGTTTTTCTACACAGAAGCAAAGCCTGTTTAGCGGTCCTTCGCCAAAGGGGTACCCAGCCTCGTTGAACTCTTGTCGGCTACAGCCTCCAGCTTCGCCCTGCTGGAGATTCTCGACTACCAAAAAAGAGTCTGAGGGCCTGATTTCAATCTTGACAGATGGGTTACTCTGTCACAATGGTGACAGATATCCCTTCTGCCGAAATAAAAATCCCAAAGGATATTATGGGATTTATACTTCGGGAGACGGGATATCCGTCACCATTGTGACAGAGTAACCCGTCCGCCAAGATCTAAATCAGGATCTAAGTCTGAACATGGAAATCTTTACACCCAACTTCGACCATCGGCTCCCCCACAAGACCTCCTCCTTGGACACCACCTCCAGCCTTGCCCTGCTGAACTTCTATCTTCTCAGAACATTTGTCTTAAACTTTCTTCTGTGTCTGAAGCTAAGCGCTAACCAGGCCCAATCCACACTTTCTATCTGACTCATGCTCCATCGAAGTCGACCATATTTTTCGAGTTTAACCCGGTCTTGTGTGGCTAGATGTCTGTGGTTGGCGCTTTGATCTTTTAGGCTCTTGTTTTTACCCTAAACTTTAAAAAATCATAACTCTATTTCTACTGATTGAATTTTTGTTGTTTTTGTGTCAAATATATATATTTTTTTAATTTACTCTATTTTTCTAAATTGGTATTTGGTTTTTCTTGTGTTTTCACTTTATAACTTCTTGTATGAACATACATACTTTACACATTGCCTTTAAGTTAAGCCTGACTGCTTTTGTGCCAAGCTACCCAGAGGGTTAAGGAAAGGTTAATGTAGTGAATTGTGTTGGTCACCCTGACAGGGACTGTGGCTATTGCTTGAGGAGCTATAGCACCCCACTCAACCAATAACCCAATTTCTTACAATGAGATATTACAGAGAGATGACTTGGCTAATCTAGCTTGCAAGAGGAATCTCAAGATCGGACAGACTATGCAACCAGAGGGGTTTTCTGATGCCGTTGACATCATAAATACATTGGTGGGTTCAGCAGCTTGAAGCTCCAGCATTATAAAACCCTTTGTGTACTATACTAAGCACCAGAAAAGATTAATAAGTGGGTTATCAACAACATTAACAAGCGTAGTTGTCCGGAGTGTGGGCTTCAAGCTGCAGATATTGTGCATGTTTGCCAGCTGCCCGCATTTAAACAGGTACTGGTCCAACATAGTCAAGTTGTTAGCCCAGCCTTTAGGATGAGATTTTCAGTTATCCATAAAGAATAATATGCCGGCACTCAAAACTGATGTTATTCCCAGGATATTTATAATTATCTCTGTTGCGATTATAGTGACTTGTTTGTGTTGCAAGGGACTAGATTAGCAGCACTCCTCCTAGGGTAGGCGAATGGTGAGCACTTTTTTGCCAAATATATGAAATTTGGGAACCTATCCTGAGGCTAAAAGGTAACAAAGGGTACAAACTCCTCAATTATATATGGGCCACACTGTTCACATGCTGATCTAAAAAATATTTGTTTTGTATTTTTTGTTCTTTAAAGTACTTTTTTTCTGCCAGTTAGTGTTTGATTATATTGGACGCATTGTATTTGAAAATTGAGATGAAATATACTAGTGACCATATTCAATTATATAAATAAAATATTTGAAACAAATATTTTATATGATAAAACATCTGTAGCATAAAGAATCTTTATAATAATATTCCAAACTTCAGACCAACATTTTGAAATATGCAAACAATCAATTCATATATGTCTTAAAGAATCTTTAAAAGATTGGCAATGCCAAGAAGTTGAAAAATCAGATAATTTGGCTTTTAACAATTACTCAGGCGTCTAGAAACAGTACATAGATATTATTTTGATATGTAATGGCAAGTAATTGGAATGGAGTACAATCTAACCATATCTTCTTCAGAGAAAAATTTAAAAAACGTCCAATCTAAAATTACAAATTGCAGATATGTTAGGTGTTTTAAAATATTGCATTTTCTTTATATATATTTTAGAAGTAGAATGACCAGCGTGATAGAAAATATTTAAACAATTTTCAAGATCTGAAAGTTGAGGCAATCGGTAAAACATTAGAAAAATGATTGAACATGGTGTGACATAAAAAGAACTAATATGTAATCCAGAGAATGACAAAAACATATCTCCCTGGCAGATATCATATAGGTAAATAATTCCTACATTAATCCAGTAGCGTGTAAACTTATGATTAGTATGTGATTTAATTAAAGGGTTATATCACACAGAAAACATTTAGTAACTACAATACTTGATTTGAATACGGAATGTAAGTCTAAGAGTGCTAATTTAATTTTAATGATATAGGAAGAATAATTATGCACACTGAAGATAGTCATAGTCATAGACAGTAAACAGGGTAATGGAAATAACTGGACAATGTGCCTTGTTTAATAATAAACGCTTTATGATCTAAAAGAGCATTGGGTAAACCATGACCTTCATTTAGTTTACAGAATCTTAGGCATTTGTATTTCATTCTAGGTGGGTTTTTATTCTAATAAAATTGGATATGCTATTATCTATTGACTTAAATAAGGTAGTAGGAAATTGAAAAAAGAGCATAGATAATACATATAATATTTGTGGGACAATTATCATCTTAGTAGCTTCTTGTTTACTCCACCAGTTTGTGTAAAGGGACTACCATTTATCAAGCTTCTTTTTGATTTTATTAAGAAATAGATCACAATTTAGTTTCATGGTGTATTTTATTGAATTAGAGAGAAAAATACCAATATATTGTATTTTGTCTTTACATCATATAATGTTTGAGTGGTGAAAGATATCTGATGAACAGAAGACATTCAGTGAAGAAAAAGTATATTTTGTTAGTATTTAGAGTATAACCTGACACAGTAGCATAGTTATTTATGAGACATAATATAAAAGGAATGGAATAATCGGGATCCTTTGCAAACAATATGCCATTAGCATACGCAGAAGCCTTAAGGGTAACATTTCTAATGTCAATGCCTCTTTATCCTTCTGAATTTCTCAAGAGCCAAAGGAGAGGTTAAATGGCCAACGAAAATAATAAAGGAGATTGTGGGCAACCTTGCCTGGTATACCTAGGGGGAAAACATGATGAGAAACATCTATTAAATTATAATTGAGCTGATGGTTGAGTGTATAATCAGATAGTGTGTTATCATGTTTCTAAAATGATCACCAAATTGAAAGAATCTCATAACATGAAATAAGAATTGCCATTTACCTTTATCAAAAGGGTTTTCAGCATCTAACGCAAGGAGACCTGGATACTTTCCAATAGATGACATATGAGCCTGATGATATTAGCTGAATATCTACCCTTAATAAAACCAGGCAGCTTATTTTCATCACTCTGAATTTCTGTAATAGGCCTATATAACACTTTTTTATCTTCACAGATAATGTAAAATCTTCTTCCCTTTGGCAGGATGTCTTGAACCTTTAACATTTGGAGATATAATTTTTAAATCATATGAATTACCCATAGGCAATATTAATATACAAGAACAGAGGCATAGATTTCAGAGTAGGGAATAGTAAACATGCAGGGATAATATAAAAATGCAAGGAGCAAGGATAGCTTTAAAATAAGAAACAAAGAAACTAAAAGAGAAAACAGCTGAACATATAAACAATAAAGAGACCAAACAAATAAGCAGAACATAAAAAATACAAATAGTGACCATACACAAGACATATGAGGCACAGAAGCACACATTTAGAAGAGCAGCACAATAAGCTGCCTAAACTGGAAAAATATATTTAGAGCACAACATTATGAAGTAAACATAAGCAATGATAGGTTGGTGAAATTATTCAACGATCTTCTAAGACATAAATCACCATGTTGATCCAAATAGTGAACAAGAGCCAATAAATGATGACAGGATTTTGAGAAGTCATTTTTCCAGATTCTCATAATCAATGGATCAAACAGGCCATGTTTATATCTACATTCCTTTAGTCTGGGCTTTAGATCAGTGAATTCCTTTGGGGTAGAAACGGTCTCCTTCACAAAATAAAGATGAAAAATGATTTGCCGCTTTTAACCATAATGGATGGAAGTTCTCTATCCACTTTCTTAATTAAGAACCTTGAAAATAACTTGTGTAGGTCTTGTTTGGTTGGGTTTGCAATAAAAGGGAACACTATAATCTTTATCAGTTTGAAACTTCTCTGTAAATTTTATTTTGGGGAGTTTGGGTATCAAATTATCCAAAAATAGTCTACAACGAGATGCTTTGATGTTTTCTGGTAGATTGAAAATTCTCAAGTTGTACTGTCTTTTCTGTTTTTCTAAGTCCAAGAGTCGTTCATTCAATGGAGGGATATTAGCAGTGACTGGGAACATTCATTCAATAATGTTTTTGTTAGCTCTAATTTTAATTTTGTTGTCATGAACCTTCATTGACAGTGCATCTAAATATTTCTAAATGCTTTTGATATGAGCACTAACGGCATCGGTATTGGTATGAACTGCAAGGATTTCCTCCAGTATGATGCTCAACAAAGGTTCAGTAGCTTCTATCACTTTGAATTTAACTGGAGTTGGAGAAGCAGCCTGTTTTCTTCTTTTGGAACATTGGTTTGTTGACTTTCGCTCCATTAACATCAAAGTATATTAAAATATGATGATATTTTGTCACATTAGGGAAAATAAATATGAAAAAGTCAGTAAAACATTAAAATACGAATTACTGAAGAAAATAAGTTCAAATGAGTGTTGCCACGTATTAAAGAAGAAAAAGGGATGCTACCCATTACACTGTTAGGTATGAAAAGACCAGGATTGAATGTGAAAGCCGGTGCAGCAACTATAATAAACCAAGGAGGGCCTACTGAGTGAAGCTGCATTCCCTTGCGTAGTAAAATCCGCATTCCCTGAGAAGTAGTTTGGCGTGGATAAGGACTGAAGTAGGACATTGGTTTACCTTGCAATTCAGTGTGAAAGCAGCTGTAGAGGAGCCAGAGCAGGAAGCAGAAAAGCCCACCAGTGTGAGTGAGTAAAATCCATCAACAAAAATAAATAAACAACCCCAATTCTGTTAAATGTATTCACTGTTTAAAGGTGGTTGCTCAGAGCTAACTGCAGTGTCACCATTCCATGTCACGTATTATAGAAGAAAAAGTGATGCTACCAATTACACTGCTAGTCATGAAAAGACCAGGATTGAAAATGAAAGCTGGTGCAGTAGCTATAATAAACCAAGGAGGGCCTACTGAGTGAAGCAGCAGCCCTTTCATAGTAAACAGTATTTACTCTTTGAAGGTGGTTGCACCTAGCTAACTGCAGTGTCATCATTCCATGCCACGTATTATGGAAGAAAAAGTGATGCTACCAATTACACTGTTAAGCATCATTCCATGTCACGCACTCACACATCTCCTGAAACTTGCAAAATGTATTCATCATCAAAGGTGTGCAAAATTTGCGTAATTGCTTTTGCATAACTTGGGTAAACTACACGAAATTACACATAATTATGTGAAATGCAAATAGCTGAAATTGCACATATTATGCCGCCATCATTTAAATTTAATTATACTGTAGAAATCCAGCACAATTCATTTGAGCAATGTGTATTTAAATGCCAGAACCTCAACGTCCAAATAGAAGTTTGGGACATCCTCAACACCCTCTCGCCCGACGTCGCCTTCCTCACAGAGACCTGGACCACCGCAAGCTACGCTCCCGACATCTCATCCACCATCCCCGATAGATACAAGATCCTGAGGCAAGACCGCCCCAACCCCCCCGGAGGAGGCCTCGCCATCGTCCACAAAAGCTCCCTCCAACCGACAAACTCCATCTCGAACGATGCCTCACCCCCCATGGAACACATCCACTTCCAGATCCAGCCCAACCCCAGAACGACAATCCGTGGAACACTCGCCTGCAGACCACCCGGACCCCGCTGTCCTTTATCAACACCATTGCAGAGGACATTGCTGCCCACGCCCTTGCCTCCATGGACTACATAATACTCTAAGACCTGAACTCTCACCTGGACAACCTCAGCGACCCCAAAACCACAGCCCTCATAGAGAACCTCGTCAACATTGGACTGAAGCAACATGTCTCCAACCCCACCCACGCGGCGGGACACACGCTTGACCCCATCTTCGCCGGAGGAAACAACATTTGCTTCAGTCACACCACGGAACCTCTCTGGACAGACCACCACTGCATCCACTTCTCCTTCTCAAAACCCACCGCACACAAGCCAACGCCACGCCTCGCACGCAGAAACTGGAGCAAGATCACAGCAGAACACCTCACCACTGCCCTCAGCCGCACATCTCCCCCTACCACGACAGACGCCAAAACTGCAGCCAACGACTGTTGCCAATGGATCGCCAACTGCACCAACACTCTCGCCCCCTTCCAGAACTCCAACAGACAACACAACACGAAAGCCACCTGGTTCACCACAGACTTCCGAGAATCCAAGCACTTATGTTGACAACTGCAGAAAGCATGGAGAAACGGCAAAACCCCAGAAGCACGCACCGCCTACAGGGCTGCCACCACAGCACACCACCAACTCATCAGATCAACGTAAAGAAACTTCATTCAGGACAGAATCCTTTCCAACTCCCACAACTCCAAGGAACTCTTCACCATCATACAAGAATTCACCAGACCCCACAGGGAAACCACCGACGTCCCTCCCTCCCAGGACCTCTGCAACAAACTCAGCTCCTTCTTCCACCACAAGATCAGGACGCTCTACAACAACTTTGATGGCCAAGAACAAGGCACATACGCAACACCCTCCACCAGCAACGCCACCCAGCCGACCCTCCTCACCTTGACCCCTGTCACCAGAGAAGATACCGCTAAGACTATGAAAAGCATCCACTCAGGAGCACCCACTGACCCCTGCCCGCCGCACATCTTCCACAGGGCCGCCTCCACCATCGCACCAGAACTAGGATGGACAATCAACTGCGCCCTCGAAACAGGCACGTTCCCCGATGACTGGAAACACGCCAAAGTCAGACCCCTCCTCAAAAAGACCTCTGCTGACCCGACGGACCTCAAGAACTACAGGCCCATCTCGCTCCTCCCTTCGCCGCCAAAGTGATCAAGAAAATCATCAACACCCAGCTAACGCACTTCATAGAATCAAACAATATCGTCAACTCATCTCAATCTGGATTCCGCAGCAACCACAGCACAAAGACCACCCTCTTATCTGCCACTGACAACATCTGCACCCTCCTTGATCAAGGCCACACTGCAGACCTCATACTACTAGACCTCTCAGCAGCCTTCGACACCGTCTCCCAATGCACACTAGCCGCCAGACTCCACGACACCGGCATACAGTGAACGGCCTTAGACTGGATTCACTCTTTTCTCTCTGGCAGGACAAAAAGAATAAGACTCCAGCCCTTCCTCTCAGAACCCACAGAGATCAGATCCGGAGTACCCCAAGGAGTGGAGTGGGAACTGTAAATCTAACCCCTCAAAAGTCCTAAATTTTCCCTGCTTTTGCTTATGTTGGACTGTGAATAGCAAATCTAACTACTCCAAGGTCCAACACTTTCCCTACTGGAACTTACGTTGGAGTGAGAGTTGTAAATCTAACCCCTCCAAAGTTCAACACTTTCCCCATTGTTGCCTAACTTGTAGTGAGAATAGTAAATGTAATCCCTCAGATGTACAGCATTTTCCCTACTGTTGTTTAGAACAGAGTAGGAATAGTAAATCTGACCCCTCCAAAGTCCAGCACTTTTACGGAATTGCTTACATTGTAGTGGAAATAGTAAATGTAAACCCTCCAAAGTCCAACACTTTCCCTACTGTCACTTTCATTGGAGTGAGAAAAACCTTTCCTGTTTTACTTATGTCGGAGTGTATCTAGTAAATCTAATCCCTCCAGAGTCAAACACTTTTTCTACTTTTTCTTAAATTGGAGTTAGATTCATTAATCTGGCCCCTTTGAAGTCGAAGTGCTTTTATTGCTATTTTTGTATTTTTAAATTAATTTTTGAAAAATATTTTTGTTTAAAAAAAGGTAAATGTCAGTTCAATTGTATTTTTTAACATTAATTTCATTTTTTAATTAATTGTGATGTATGTTATTGTTAACATATTTTGCATCTAAAATGTTAAGGTTTTGTTAATAATATTAATGCATTTTTATTGCTTACATTTTTGTAAACATAAATTTATATTATTTATGATCTGTTCATTTATTTACTTATTTGACAGTATTAATTAGAAATATTTTATATTAATTGTAATATTTTAAATTAGGTTACATATATGTTTTGGTTATAAATAAATCAGCTAATTTTTACTTTTAAGTTATTGTTAATTTATTCAATTTAATGTATTCTTAAAATTGTTTAATTATTGTTTTTATATTTTTAAAGACTATGGGGCCGATTCCGATCTCGGCCGGTAGTGCTCCGAATCGGATTCGGATTCACCGGATCCGATTCGGAGCCCTGTTTCCCGACCGAATCGTACGCGGGTCCGGCCGAGCGAGTACGATGCAAGCACCCGCGAAATCGCCGACCGACTCGAACGCGGCTTCAACACGCTCCGACCGACTCGCATGGACACGACTCGCACCGCGCTATGGAGACGTTTCCCGGCCGGGTAAGTATGATGCGCGCCGCGAGCAGTCCGACCGACTCGCGCCGTCCGGTTCGAAAAAGCTGTCAGAGCCGGACTTTGGGGGTCCGCGTCGGATCCCCCTGTACGCATAGGCGCGCGAGTCGCACACAGGGGGGACCCATGGGTCCCCCCTACCTGTGCATGTACGCCGCGATGCGCATGGACGCGTACACGCTGTAGGGGGCGCCCTTGTTCGCCTCGCACCCATTGAGTCAATGGGAGCCCGCGTACGCATTGTACGACAGGCTCCCATTGACTTCAATGGGAGTCCGACCGACTCGAGTCCGATAGCATGCGTGCGCATCGTACTCGTTCGGTCGGACTGCTAGGATCCGATTCGGTCGGAATTCTCTCCGGGTCCGGCTCGGTCGGAGAGATTTCCGGCACGAATCGGAATCGGCCCCTATATCTATTATTTACATTCCTTATTTAGAGATACTTACCTTTTTTTTGTTAAAGATTTTCTGTTCCATGATATTTTTGAGACAATATTTTCATAGTTGACATACAAAATATGTAAACTCAATTTTTTGTAGACTAGATTTTTGACACAATATTCTGGCCTCAGAATATTGTTGTTCACAATATTCTGTCATACAACCGGAGTTCAGTGCATCTGTTTCCTCTCCTATCCTATTCCCCTTCTCAGTCTCTACCACTGGCTCAAATGGCTTAACCCCGGTCAAGCAACAGCCACAATCCCTGTGAAGGTGAACCACAAAAGTAACTAAATTAATATGTGCGTAACCCTCTGGTAGCTCGGCACAAAAGCAGCCAGGCTTAATGTAATGGCACTGTGTTAAGTATTTATGCAGCACATAAACAGTAATAAAGTGAAAACACAACACCATAAAAATCCTGAACCAATTTAGAAAAATAGAGTAAATTGTAATAAATAAATTGGTTCAAACACAAGTTAAATCCAATAGAACTGGAGATATGCAATTTCAAAGTTTTAGGTAGATATAGCACCTAAAAGTACAAAGCGTCACTCGCTGTCACCTAGTCCTGTTAGAACAAGGGAAAGTCACAGGTTCACGCTGTCCACAATGGACTGTGGAAGGGATACACGGACCAGGTTAGTATTTCTAAAAAAGTTACCGTCACAAAGTTCTGTGCGAAAAGTTCTCTTAACAGTGGAGGAGGCTTTGAGGAGCAGGGACAGCGTCATGGATGCTCATCACTGCAGCGCAAAGACCAGGCCCGGAATTATGGATGGTCATCGCTCAAGCATGAAGATACAGTCAGATGTCGTGGACGGTCGTTGCTGGAGCTTCACATTGGGGGTCTCTGTGGAATGTAGTTGCTGTGGCGCGAAGTGTAGATCTTGCATTGCTGCTCATTGCTGGTGGTCGCTGTAGCATGAAGAGTCGGGTTTACTGGAGCTTTGTGTTGGGAGCCGCCATGGGTGGTAGAGTCTTGGTGCAAACAGGCCTGTTTGGAGTCACGAAGAGCCCCAAAACTTCAGCATTTCACCTTTTTTCACTGAGGAGTGCACTCTGATGCCAGCCAAGAGTCCAGGACCTGGAGAGGCACCTCCTGGCGATCACTGACTCACTCTAGCAGAGGCCAGGTGCAGGGTTCAAGTTCTCTGGAGCTTGTTAAGTCCCTGTAGCTCACACAGGAGGCCAGCCAACTACCCCAAGGAGTACTCTGGTACTTTGGGGGTTCAAGGAGATGGTCCTCTCTCCTTCAAGCAGCAAAGCAGGCCTCAAGCTGCTAGGCAGTCTTGTGAAGTAAAAGGCAGGCCTCAAGCAGCAGGGCATTCCTTTGGAGTACAAGGCAGTCCTTCTGAAGTCTTCTACAGGTCCAGCAGTGTAGTGACAAGGTGGTTCAGGAGGTCCAATATTTATACCTGGTGCCAGCCTTTGAAGTGGGGATGGCATCCTGGCTTTGGTTCTGGAAAGTTCTTCCCTTCCCCTGCCCAGGCTCCAAGAATTCTGGAGTGACAAAAGAATGATATCAGGTTACGTTGTGTGTGTGCTGGAGGCAGCCTTTTGTAATGTAAGTGGGGGCAGAGAACAGCTCAATTGCACTCATCCTGGCAGGAAGGCACATCCTGCCAACATCTAGTCCCCCCTTGTCTCAGTGTTTAGAAGGAATGCACAAAGTCCAACTACCACACAGGCAGTAGGCACCAAATGGTTAGGACACGAAAATGCCAACTTTCTAAAGGTGCCATTTTCAGAAATCCGTTTTTACATTAAGGAGGATTTTAAATTACAACTCATTTGAGTCCAAACTTGACATCCTTATCTGCTCCCAATCAAAAGTTAGCACTTATTAAATGTAGGAACCCAGTGTTACCCAATGGAACAGATAGGTCTTACAGTAGAGAAAAATGGATTTATGAGTTTATCACTACCAGGACAATTAAAACTTAAAAACACATGTCCTGCTTTTTAAATCTAAGTCATCCTGACGTATGGGCTGTTTACGGCCTACCTTAGGGTAGCATACATGTTTTAAAGAGGAAGGTTTAGGCCTGGTGAATGGTTTAATTTACCAGGTCGGATTGGCAGTTTAAACTGCAATACAGGCTGCAATGGCAGGCTTGAGATATGTTTAAAGTGCTACTTAACCGAGCAGCACAATGTGTGCTGCAGGCCCACTGGCAGCATTTAATTTACAGGCTCTGGGTACATGTAATACCATATACTAGGGACTTATAAGTAAATTAAATATGCCAATCAGGTGGAAGCCAAATATACCATATTTTATGGAGAGACCTCAAGCACTTTAGCACTGGTTAGCTGTGGCAAAGTGAACAGAGTTCTAACGCCAACGCGAAGAAATTCAGAAAACAGGAGGAGTGAAGGCAAAAGGTTTGGTGGAAGACCACACCAAGGATGACAGGTCTAACAGAATACATTTGCTGATTGGCTATAAGGTAGGAGAAAAATGTTCCCATTTCATTCAACCCGTAATCTATCTTGCAGCCGGATTTTAAATAAGCTGTAGGCAATTAATAGGGCTGTGTTGTGCCTGGATAGATGCCATTGCCATAGTTGAGTTTGGTTTGTACGAACACTATTTATCACTTAAATATGAAATTTAGAGTTGACAAATGGTTAGACAAGTAGGAGGATTTTGAAATGATAAAAACAGGAACTAGTTACAATAGAATTCACTATAAAGTAGGCTGTAAATTCATAGGGAGGTGGCGCCTCAAAAGAAATCCACCAAATATATATTTAAATTGTTATAAGAAAGTGCGGTGCTAATGAGGTTAGGCGAATCACCCTACTCCCTAACATGTGGTCCAAGACAACAACAAAAAAGTACAAGCTGACCCCAGCACACACTAACACCCAATATCAGATAACAATCAAAGATTAACAGTAGTCTTATTTTTTTGTTCGTTATTATTCCTTTGTCCAATTGTATTACTCCTTAGCCTCAAAATGTCAACACATGTTTCGTCGCTCAGATGGGAAAATTGTCCCACGACTTTGTCAGGGCTAAAAGAAGTACAGAAATAAAAACCCACTGTAATGTGGTGTATGGTACTTGTATATCATTTATATCCCCACATTGTGACTTCAGTGTTACTAAACATTCAGAATATGCAATCTCAAAACGTGTTTGTATGGTGGAAACCCAGGCACATAGTTTTGAAGTATATGTTCATTCTATGTTCTAATGCATAAGTAGCTCAATATTATTAAGCATCAATAGTGTCCCATTTGTGAATTGAGTACAATGTATGACTAATTACATGACCAGTTTATATTGTAAACATGTATCTTCTCATGGTGAGGAAATCAAATAATATAGTTTCATATTCAGGAATCTTTCATTGTGTTACCTCTATGTATGTCCATAAGATGTTGTTTATGACGTTCACCCTTAACCATAATAACAAATGTGAGGAAGTGATAAGTACAGCATTTGTACAAGACCTAAAATCTTCTTCCAATGTTCCTAATGAGTAAAGAAAAATAGAAAGCAAGAACCACACTGTCATAAACAAATATCTTTGTGGAAGATTTCATGTCAACAAGCAAGCCGTCAGTCTATTTATAAGGCCGAACATACCTTCTAGTCGGTTGTAATTCTGTCCCGTACTTTCAAATGTATTGGTTTGCAGTCATTTTTGATTTGTGCCGGTCCAGGTCCAAACATGATCTATTATTATGTCTAAATGTTAACAGTTGAAGACTCCAAAAGTATGGGGAAACCTCCACCTTTGTACCCGTTTCCTTAGGGAAAAAGGAATGACACCTAATCACTTTTAAATTGACACAAGCCCATAGTTTAAGCACAAGTAGGTATTCATAATCGCCACCCAACACAACCAAGAATGTATCACATACCGGTACGTCGGGCAATCTTAGTGAAGCTGTAGATGCTATGGTTAAAACAGATCCGGATCGGAGACATATGTATAAATACTTATTCACAGGTAACTTCCCTTGTGCCACTTTGGTTTGTTTTAAATGACATCAAATTTCATTTCAAACTAATTTTAAATGTCTTTGGAAAATTAATTGTCTTTTGGAATATTGTAATGGTTTTTATTAACTTAAACAATAAAGTATTGTATTATTGTATTGATTGTTATCTGATATTAGGTGTTAGCGTGTGCTGAGAGTCAACTTGTACTTAGTTACAATAGAAATCTGTGACTCTAAGGTAAATATTTCATCCAAGGTAATACCCAGATTAGAGACTGTTTTGGCAGGGCAGGGAATAAGGAGGCCATTGAGATGTGCCAGTTAATGGCATTCCAGTGAAATGAATAAATGTTGGTCAAAAGCACTTTGGTTTTATGTGGGTTCAATTTAAAAAAAAAATAACTTACACCTGCCACCTTACAATGTTTCGCCTAGAGCCAAAATGCGCGAGGGTGGAATTATTTCACATCAAGTTGGAAAGAAGCTATGTTTCATCAGCAGCCATAGGGCACCTAACAGCTAGAGAGCGCAACACAAGTGTCAACGTTTGTATGCAGATCTTAAAAGGTAGGGGTGAAAGGATAGATACTTGAGAGAAGGTCTTTTGGAGATCATAATCAGCTAAAGTAAATTGAGTCATAACAACAAATCATTCCAAATGATTTAATAAGAAAGATATCCAGGCTAGCACTTTGGCATCACAACCAATGACACAGAGCCAGTGCAGGAGGAGCTGATGGTCGATGGCATCAAATGCAGCAGACAAATCAAATAGAACCAAGGCCCTGCCATTGCCACATTGCAAGAGGTCATACAGAGTGGACAAAATCATAAGCTTCAGCCTAGTCAAATGTCTGCTTTAGCAGAATCAAGGATATTGTTAGCTTTGAAGAAATCCTGGAGCTGGGATGTAACTGCTGTTTCAAGTTGTTTGCCATGGTAAGGTAAAACAGACATAGGTCTTAAGTTAGTTAGAGTCATTGGATCAAGGGTTTTTTTTTCAAAAGTGTTGTCAGACTGGCATTTTTTCAACCTGGAGGACGGTGAGCTACTAAACAGAATGCAGAGGTAGTCAGGGATGTAAGCTCCAATATCTTTTATGTGATGAGTGGGGCAGAGCTCCAAAGAAGAAAGAGAGCTTTTTATTAATGTGATAACTTGCTGAATAGTAAATGGGGCAAATGATTCAACTAAGATAGGAACCAGTCTGCCAAGCAGAGAGGAGGAAGGGCAGCTGGACAATGAAGATTTTCTGACTCAATACTTGAACTGAAAGAAGATAGTTTTCCCAGAGCATGTTAGGGAGGTTATCGCAGACAAGACTTGGTGAATTCTGAAATAATTGCATCTATATGCTGACTTTATGGCCTGTTTATACTGTTGCTGTGATTTTTAATATGTAATATGTGAAGCAACAGAAACGGTTTTTCTTCAATTCCTTTAAGCAAGTTGACTTGCTAACTTGAAAGAGCGGAAGTCATTTGCAAGACAGGGGTGTTCTTTATGGGTGGTAGACTTAGGGCCCGATTTTTATGTTGGCTGATAGAGCATGGAGGAGGACTTTAATAAATTTATATATGACGGCCAAGCTAGCAATCATTTATAAAGCATTGCAGGAACCATCATCATGTTTGGTTCCTGTCAATGCATTTTCCTCTTTGAGTCAGGGCTCTGTCAGCAGGGTGGAGCCGTGCTCCAAACAGTTTAATTTTTGTATTTTCAATCCTGAAATGGGATTTTCTTTTTGAAAATAAAAAATAAAATGCTCCTCTCATCATGGTAGTCTGCTCCCATGGTAAGGGGAATGTAGAAAAGTGCCTCATTTGACATTATTAGCCCCCACTTTTTGCCTGGTGCATGATGTGACTTCGAAATGAAAATGCCCTGAGTCCCTGCTAGCCAGGTTCCCAGAGCCACATCTCTTTCCTACAACTGTACCGCTATTGGCACAACTTCAGCAACCCCTGTAAGTCCCTAGTAAATGGTACCCCTGGTACCTAGGTCATTTGTACTGAAGAGGGTCCACTAGGGCTGCAGCACAAATTGTGCCACCCTAAGGATTCCTCACCAGGACCATGTAAGCTGTCATTACAGGCTGCGTGTCTTGGTGCAGAGAAAAGTGAAGAGTCGACATGGCACACAGCCCTGTCATGGCTACCGACACTGCATAAAATATAGGGAAGCTACCCCTACTGCAGGTCTTACTGCCCTGAGGCAGAATGCACTATATCCCACATGTGGACAGATCTGCATGAACAGATGTGACCTTGCGATATCTGAGTCCATTCTTGGATATTGTAAGTGCCCAGGAAAGCCATAGATAGTGCATGGGCTGGATACTTGACAGTACAAGTTTCCTAGCTCCATGATGTCTTCACTGCACCCTAAGATGTTTGGTACTAAACATCTTATCTTAATAAATCCTCACTAGTGCCAGAGTTGGATTTATTAAAACATGCATGTGGGGACACCTTAGAGGGTCCCCTGAAAACCTACCAAACACTGGTGTGGTCTCTGACTAGTCTTAGCCAGCCTGCCACCACCAGACCTGTTTCTGACCTCATGAGCGCGCGCTCTCAGAGGCCAGGAACAAACCCTGCTCTGGGCTGAGGTGCTTCACACCTCCTCCAAGCAGGAATGGCATTCCAGGACAGGAAGCTTCAAATGTGATGCCACCTTTGAAATGCAACCCAGGCATCTACAGCTATTGGAGGATGCAAATCCCCCTGTCCTGCTCCACATTGGGCGACAGGCGGGAAAATTTGTTAGATTAGGAGGTGTGCCCACATTCAGCCAGCACCACCCCTTAGGTGGGTCAGGTGATGTGGACACTACTTTTCCAATTTGTCCATCTTCAGGTGGCAGGAATTAACCTATCAGGGCTAGGGTAGAGCCCCTTCCCACAGGAAGTGGTCACTTAGAGGGTCTAGACACCCTAAAGGTAAGTAGCCCATTGGAAACTACCTGTCTCTCCCTTTAACATCCCTAAATTTAGCATTTAGGTGGTATCCATAGACCCTGAACTTAGATTTGATGGATACAAAGAAGACATGGGCAAGGAAGAGCTGCTGAGCCGAGAACCGAAGCCCTCCTGCAGAATTTTGATGCAAAACCCTGCCTGCTGCTCCCAGGACGCAACAACCATGGTGTGCTGTCTCGTCCTGAAACGGTGAGGCCTCCAAGAACCCCGGAGCCCCTCCAGCTCTTTGCTAATCACCAGAGAACTCCCTTGGGGTAAAGGAACTACTCCCCTGCAATCCACAGGCACTGAACCCACAGTCCAGATTACTGACTTGCTGCTCCCCGGCGACTCCAACGCAGCATCCAAGCATAAAGAGGTACATCAGCTCCAGAGGGTCAGATCTGTCTCCTCACCAAGTGTTACAACAACAGGACCTACCGTAGCCATGCCACACCAACAACCGGGGTTCCAGACCCCCTGCAACCTACACTGAGGCGAAAAGTCCAATCTGGACTCCAACTGCATAGAAAGCAAGCACCTATTGAGGGACGTTGAGAACTCTGAGACCCACTCTGTGATGTGAGTGGCCCAGATGTCCTGGAATAGTCCCTGCAACCTTGCTGCCCCTGACCGCGAAGACATCTTGGCGCACACCGCCCGGCTGACCTATCTGCTCTGCATCCAGCCCACCCGGCCTGGGTACTGATGAACCAGCTGTGCTCCCATGGTCCAGAGGCCCTTGCGACCTCCTCCCTTGAGTGGGACCCCTCGGACTTACATTCAAGTCCCCTTGTGCAGTGTGTTTTCTGGTGGCCCCCTTCTCTTTAGCGCCTGTTACCAAAGACCTCAGCAGCCTCCTTGCGGCCGAATCAGAGATGCTCTCGACAAACCGCTGGTGGCACAATATATCTGGCCTTACTACTTACTTAAATCCAGAAGGTGGACCTCGAGATCCAACTGTATGATTTTATATGCATTTTCCTATGTTTTGCCCATAGACTTCTATGGTGTGTAATTGCGCACAAGAGTGTGTTATTTTGCGAACTTTGAAAATTAATTTCTTAAAAAGTACTTACCTTAGAACAAGAGAAATTGGTCTTGGATTTATTCTTGTGTGTGTGTATCATTTATTGCCTCTGTGAGTACAACAAATGCTTAGCACTACCCTCTGATAAGCCTAACTGCTCGCCCACACTACCACAAATAGAGCGTTAATATTATCTACTTTGCCTCTATGTACTAATCTGGGATCCACTGGACTCTCTGCACAAAGTAATTCGTTTTAGTGCACTATATAGAGAGCCAGCTTCCTACAAGGAGCATTTAGCAGTTTTCACTGCCCTTTACCACCAGAGTTTTCCTGGTGGTGACAGGCAGTGAAAACCGACCTGTAATTCCAACCATCTACATTAGGTGAGCGATATGACAGGTCAGCCTGTGAAGGCCCCTACTCCGAATGGCTGTCCGAGGGGATTAATCACAGCGGAGATGGAGTAGTCGCCCACATGATTAATTCTAAAGTCTGTTGGCATATAAATTTGGCGAGCAGACTGCATTCTTGCTGGTAAGGATACTCGGTTACAGTTACAACACAGTATCCTTACCGTCAAGAATGAAATCAGGCCCTTAGTCACCTATTTTATAGAACAGATATAAGATCAAGGGGCAGATTTACAAGCCCCTTGCGCCACTTTTGCGTCACTTTTCCCATGTTAAAAATGACGCAAAAGTGGCGCAAGGGCCTTGTAAATAAGGCCCCAAGTGTTTTAGACAAGGCAGAGTTATTAGGAAGCAAATTATGATCTGGATTCAATGAAGATACATTATTTGCCCAATTATGTAATTAGCTTTAAAGCAACTTTCGAAAGTTTTGTAAATGTTACTGATTACATTTGCATAATTTGAACACTTGGTAATAACTTTCTGATAGGAGTGGTACCTTTTTTCCTAAATTTTATAAGAAATAACCAAATGAACGTTCCAAGTAATGCAATAGGAACTAGAAGTACTGACAAAACACCCAAAGGTGAAAATGGGTTCAAGTAGATTGTGGTCTTGTGAGTGGAACAATGGTTTTGTAATTTCAAGCTCATCATTGAAAGATTGACAAGGAAAGATTTTTTAGCACCAGTGGGGAGCTGAAACCAGAGATTAAGGTCGCCAAGAAAGTAGACACAGTAATGAATAAACTAATCCTGTCACAAAAAGTCAGCGAGGTCAGTCAGTTTGCTAAGAGGTATTTCGGACATCCTGTACAATAGGACAATATGTATAATATCATTTTTAAATTTAAAAGAGGCGATTAGGATATTTCATGACATTTTTGAAGGGTGATCAATCCTAGTAGCTTCAAAATTATTATGATAAAAAATGGCAGCTTGTTCTCCCTGGGTTCAATATGTGGTCAGCATGGAGGATATTATAGCCATGGGGAAACTAAGGAGTCTGCCACTGGGACACTGTTGCTGAAAAAACAGAATTGTCTGAGAAAGGCAATATCAGTTATATTGTCTTTATTAAGCTCGGCGACCTCACTGTTATCTTTCACTGCAGAGCGCGTGTTAAGGAGAAAAGTATTCAGGTAATTTTGAGTTTCTGAGGAAGGGAGAGCATGAGGTAACAGAGGTACTCCATGTAAGGCAGAAAATTGAGACCAGGAGGTTGAAAGTGAATATATATACTTGTTGGGTGTAATTAATGGGGGAGAGGTTCTCACCTGAACAATTTTGAGCAGGGGTAGTGAAGGCGGATGGAGTACTGGTGCAGACGGGCGCAGATGAACCTGCCTTTGACATGCCATCTGCACTTCCGCTCATCTGCTCTCATTAATCACAGTCGGGCGCTGTGCCCATGGGCAGTGTCTGTTGAAAAAACTAGACTGCTGAACTAGGTCCAAGGAAAAGGGGCAAAATATGACCGTCACACTCCAAAATATAAGTGCGGGAGCATAATAGAGAGCAGCAGTAATAAAGGGTCAAGGTGTGCAAAAATAAAACACTAAACCGATTCAAGTCTTATAACAATAAATACATGCAATGTCTTTCTTAAAATCTACTAATGCGACTTGTTCAAGGTCAAATGATCACAAATAATGTAGCTCAAAGTCGAAATTACATGATTCCTTAGAGAAGCAACGAGCTGGAAATGCACATATTTCCATGCATACTTCCATGCAATCACTATTTTTGTGTCAAAAATAACATATGGCCGCGCATAATTTTTTTAAATACAGGCGTAATTTATTGGGCTACCCATATCTTATTTAATTTCCAGGTTCCCTTACACCCACGAGGACTGGTTAGCTTTCTACCGTGAGAGAGTTGGGTAGTTTTGAATTGTCTTTTAGGAACTGTGAAACTGCAGGTGTGTTGTGCACGCTGCACGGGCAACATTCACCACAGGACTTACAGAAATGACAGAAACTGGACAGTGAGGGGTCAGTCGCTGAGGAGCAGTACGCAAAATAATGTACACCTTTTAAGAGATGAGGAGAATGTGGATCCCACGATGTTAACGATTGCAAGAGTTTAAGGGGCATACTTACAATAAAGTGGCGAAGCGTGTCGTGAAGCCAAGAAGGCTGACGACACGCTTCGTCACTTTAGAAACGCAGGGCTGCACCATATTTACTAGAATATGGTGCCGCCCTGCGTTTCCCCCTGCGCTGGCGCTAAATTAAGCTGCCTAGCGCCAACTCAGGCACCCTTGAGTGCCTGTGTTGAGGGGAAGATTGCTTATGTGCAGGAAGGTCCCCCTTCCTGCACATAAACAATCTTTAAATGCCGTTTTCTAACTTCTATGTGTGCTGCTTAATGCAGAACACATTGAAGTTGCAAAAGTGCATTTTTTTAAAATGCTTGGTCTTAATTTTGGCGCTTCCTCCTATTTACGCTGCTCTTGTAAATAGGGGACTGCATCAAAATCAATGGGTGTTGCGGTGGATAACCCACCACAACACCCATTGCCCTCCCCTTTCACGCTAAACACAGCGTGAAAGGGTGCTATATTTACAAGGCAGTGTTAAGCCACGTTAAGTGGCTTAACGCTGCCTTGCAAATAAGGCAAGGCCCCTATCGTCATCACAACGTCACTGAAAGTGACGTTGTGGTGGCGATAGGGGCATGTAAATATTCCCCTAAATTTCCAAATGGATTGAAATTCTCGCATAGCACACATAACGCCTGTTCGTTTTGTGGGAATTACGCGTGCTGTGGAAGAATTACCTATGTGACTTCACCCACCACTACTTAAGTGACATCTAATACTTCCATTGTCATTCTTACAGGATAACACTGTTGTGTTGTTGGGGTTTTCTGGGGAACGCCTGAAAAGAAACACACAGATGCAAGTTCTGAGGCAAGATCCCTCAGCATTATTCAAACCTCTGCCGACATCAGAAGGCCAGACCATCCTAGACCCCCACATTCAGTGGGGAGCTAAACCACACCCCCTAGCTATTTACCATAATGGAACACTACAAACCCTCAATTCTGATTAAAGATCCTTGGCATAAAAATGCAATATTAGGGAGGCTAGCCTTTAGAATGACTATTATCTAACCTTATCTATGTTTGAGGAACATGTTTGGAAAATGTGGGTCCTAAAATATGTAGCCTAATTGTTAGAATTCTAACATGACTTTAAATATGTTTGCCAGATAGCCTAGTCTGAAACTTAAAAATACAACTAGAAGACTGGGTGTAGTCAAATTAATCTCTCATTCTCTATTGAGTGCAGATAATCAAATTTTGACATGTAGCTTTTTGTAGATAATTGCCCTAGGGTGCTAAATTTATATAAAGGGCATCTGGGTGTGCTATCCTGATTTGTCTGATTACTCCTCCTGTCTTTCCTTCCTCTCCTCATCCCTATCATTTTTTACCGAAAAACCTCATTCAGAATAACACAGCTTATTGGAAATGTATGTATTATGGCTGATCCTTGGGGGTTGTAGTAATGACAGAGCTTTCATGACCCATTCTGTGGGTATGAAAAAAGGTGCCCCTATAAACAAAGACTGTATCAATTCCGTACAAGAGTGTGTTATAAGGATTGTATTTAGTCTCTATTTTAGTTTTCCTTTTTAACTTAATCATCTTTTTAGGATGGTGGTTTGAACATGTTTTTCACTAGCACAAGTATATGCTATGCACATATTTATTATTGGTAGACATTGTTGTTCTATAGTCTGCACTGTTAGTTCCAGAGGCACACATATTAGACCATTATGTACTTGCTTATTTATGTGCACGTAGGAGACAACTCTTTTTTTTCAGACGAGATAAAGATGTTTTTCTGCATCTCTAGCAGAATGAGATAAGGTTGGTGTTTTATTAGTTCAACTGTGTTCTTTTTTAATGCAGTGAGAGCCACTTCACATTGGAGTTATCATGAATGCTACAGAGAGCTGCAAATGAAAGGCAGCTCCGCAGGCCCTGACATTGATCCTAAGAAGGAAGATAGCTGTGATAGCAGAGATGTGTGCAGGCTTGCACACTGAGACGGAGTGCATTTGTTAATGCACTGAGGCCGCTTCCTGAGACATTACATCAACGTATATGGTTGGATCATTCCAACTGGGTCTGGCAGAAGGGTATTTCCAAGGCGCTCTTGCTAGAGTAGTGGTATTGGAGATTGGCTTGGCATAGCTTCAGGGGGGGGTGTTTGGGGTGTTACGCCTCCCTAATAACTGTATTTTCTGCTAAATAGTTGCGTTCAGGTGCTTTCAGTCAGGTTGGTAAGGTGTCTGTCAGAGTTCAACAGGAATTTTAACAAACACACACACAAAAACGCACAGACCCTTTTCCCTCTCCGTTTTGAAAGTCCTCAACAATGTTGGTTATTTTACAAAATAATGTGTTTTCTCTCAATTAGTACCCCAACCAATCCGCATCCTTCTCCCTTTCCATTGCCCCTTCAGCCACTCTCATGCACCCTGCTTGTCGTATAATGTATTTTAACATTATATGCCAGCGCCATTGTTGGAAAATCTGAAGCTCACACCCCTTCAATCTGACCAAGCTACGCCCCTGGAGATAGATAAGAGTAACATTAGGAACAATTAACATGGTTGATTTGTTTGGGTCTTTCACCATTTTAATAATTCTTATAACAATGATGTATCTCATCTGTCTAATTATCTCAGTTCATGTTTTACTTATCAATCAATCACAGAATTTGTAGAGCGCACTACTTACCCGCGAGGGTCTCAAGGCGCTGGGGAGAGGGAAGGGGGGATGCTGCTACTGGTCGAACAGCCAGGTCTTCAGTAGCCTCCTGAAGGTCAGCAGGTCTTGGGTCTGTCGTAGGCTTAGTGGAAGGGTGTTCCAGGTCTTGGCGGCGAGGTGTGAGAAGGATCTGCCGCCGGTGGTTGTTCTTCGAATGCGAGGGACGGTGGCGAGGGAGAGGTCGGCGGAGCGGAGCTGGCGGTTGGGGACGTAGAAGAAGAGTCGTCTGTTGATTATAACAATTAGACCTTTTCAATAAACATTTGAAAATGTACTATTGACTCTTCTCTTTGTAAAACTTTGGGCATGCAAAAGTGACGAAACAAAAGGGCCAGATCTGTTTCCACTAATTCTTTGTAAATAAGAGTGGTCATTTTTGAGGTTACCGGCAGCATTAACAACACTGGAGGTTTAGAGGTTTAGATGCGGTACTGTGAGATAATCGGACCAACATTTCCTTGTGTTATTAGTGGTCATGTTTGAGGTTACCGACAGCATTTACAACTCTGGAGGTTTAGAAGTTTAGATGCGGTACTGTGAGCTGATTAGGCCCACATTTACTTATCACATGAGTAAATTCAGCAAACACAAGTAGATGATGGACGGAGTTCTGAAACTTTTCAGACACTCACCCCAGTCACAGATCTGGGTTGAATCCATCATCATTCTTTAGCTCACTTCGCCACCTCAGTTCAGACCCAGCTATATGCAAATCAGTCTTGACCCTGTGCCTCATCGGAACAGTCCAGCCCGAACTGCCAAGCCAGGTCTTCCCTGAACCGGAAACAAGCATCCTGGGACTGGTTTCTTGGTAACACCCTTCATCAGCCAGGCTAGCTTGCATCCAGTGGCAAAGTGAGCAAGGGGCCCACGTCTGGGCATACCCTGCCAACTTAGGGCGAAGAAAGCAAACACAAGAAGATGATGGACGGAGCGCTGAAACTTTTCAGACACTCACCCCCAGTCACAGATCTGGGTTGAATCCATCATCATTCTTTAGCTCAATTCGCCACCTCAGTTCAGACCCAGCCATATGCAAATCAGTCTTGACCCTGTGCCTCATGGGAACAGTCCAGCCCGAACTGCCAAGCCACGTCTTCCCTGAACCGGAAACAAGCATCCTGGGACCGGTTTCTGGGTAACACCCATCATCAGCCAGGCTAGCTTGAATCCAGTGGCAAAGTGAGCAAGGGACCCACGTCTGGGCATACCCTGCCAACTTAGGGCGAAGAAAGCAAACACAAGGAGTTGATGGACGGAGCGCTGAAACTTTTCAGACACTCAACCCCAGTCACAGATCTGGATTGAATCCATCATCATTCTTTAGCTCACTTCGCCACCTCAGTTCAGACCCAGCTATATGCAAATCAGTCTTGACCCTGTGCCTCATCGGAACAGTTCAGCCCGAACTGCCAAGCCAGGTCTTCCCTGAACCGGAAACAAGCATCCTGGGACCGGTTTCTGGGTAACACCCTTCATCAGCCAGGCTAGCTTGAATCCAGTGGCAAAGTGAGCAAGGGACCCACGTCTGGGCATACCCTGCCAACTTAGGGAGAAGAAAGCAAACACAAGGAGACTGATTTGCATATGGCTGGGTTCAAACTGGAATGGCATGGTGAGAAAAACAACGATGGATTTAGGCCCAGCTCTCTGTACTGGGGTGAATGTATGACATTGTTCTGCATTCCGTCCATCAATTGTTGTTTTTGAATTTGTCACCCCGAGTGGGTCGGGTATGCCCAGACATGGGTCCCGTGCTCTGCATGCCACTGGAGTCAAGCTATCCTGGCTGAAGAGGGGTGAAACCCCGAAACCGGTCCTAGGATGCTTGTTTCCAGTCCAGGGAGGACCTGGCCTGGCAGTTCGGGTTGGACTGTTCCCTTTGGGCACAGGGTCAAGACTGATTTGCATATGGCTGGGTTCAAACTGGAATGGCATGGTGAGCAAAAAAACGATGGATTTAGGCCCAGATCTCTGTATTGGGGTGCATGTATGACATTGTTCTGCATTCTGTCCATCAATTGTTGTTTTTGCATTTGTCACCCCGAGTGGGACCGGTATGCCCAGACGTGGGTCCCGTGCTCTCCATGCCACTGGAGTCAAGCTATCCTGGCTGAAGAGGGGTGAAACCCCGAAACCGGTCCTAGGATGCTTGTTTCCAGTCCAGGGAGGACCTGGCCTGGCAGTTCGGCTGGACTGTTCCCATTGGGCACAGGGTCAAGACTGATTTGCATATGGCTGGGTTCAAACTGAAATGGCATGGTGAGCAATAAAACAATGGATTTAGGCCCAGATCTCTGTACTAGGGTGAATGTATGACATGTTCTGCATTCTGTCCATCAACTGTTGTTTTTACATTTGTCACCCCGAGTGGGACGGGTATGCCCAGACGTGGGTCCCGTGCTCTCCATGCCACTGGAGTCAAGCTATCCTGGCTGAAGAGGGGTGAAACCCCGAAACCGGTCCTAGGATGCTTGTTTCCAGTCCAGGGAGGACCTGGCCTGGCAGTTCGGGCTGGACTGTTCCCATTGGGCACAGGGTCAAGACTGATTTGCATATGGCTGGGTTCAAACTGGAATGGGATGGTGAGCAAAAAACGATGGATTTAGGCCCAGATCTCTGTACTGGGGTGAATGTATGACATTGTTCTGCATTCTATCCATCAATTGTTGTTTTTGCATGAGTAAATTCAGGAGCAGATTTATCATTCTTTCATGCAGCGCGGTGCAGCAAGCCACCTTGCTGCACTGCACTGCATAAAAGGTAAAGGGCAGGAATGCGCCGTATTTAATATGATACAGCGAAGTCCTATCCTTTCCTTGCTCTGGCGCACAATGTGCTGCCTTGCGCCAACTCAGGCACCCCTACACTATGGTGCAAGGCTGTCTGCATTGCAGGCAAGATTGTTTTTGTGCAGGAAGGGACACCTTCCTGCACAAAACAATCCTTCATAGGCATTTGCAGAATGCAGTACACTTAGAAAAGGGAAAAATTAGGAGAAATAAAGATATTACTCCTCGTTGCGCCTCCCCTGGGAAGGTGTAGCATTTTGACGCGTACCTAGGTTTACCAGTGTTGGTAAATCACCAAAATCCATGGGTGGGTGCGTGGGAACACCCGCGCTCCAACCATTGAATGCCGCCCTGGGGTAGAGTAACGCAAGGCAGCCATTTGCATTGCCTTGCGTTACTTCAGATTTATCAAGCCAATCGGGGCCATGCAAGGTGGCCTTGCGTGGTTTGATAAATCTCATTGGGTTTTGCGTCGCCCTTGCGCCCCCTTGCGTGACGCAAAATACATTTGCCCGTCCGTTTCTATATTGTCAAGTTTTGTTGACCTAATACACAGTCCTACTATATTCATAGGAACTGTATAATAAATGCTGCTTATTACTATAATTTGAGTCATAGGGAAAAAGGAACGATAGCAGGACTTTGAAATGACTAATAAAGGCACAGCAAATGGTGTAGACCACAGGGCTGCCTTCAGATTAGCTATGGAAATGGACGGCATTACATGACTAATTTGAGAAAACCATGGAGAACCATGGTTGGATTCCCATTACGAGTTGGGAAGCATGGTATTCCTGGGTGGAACACAGAGCTGGATGGCAAACCAAAATCAGCACAGACAAAAATGTTCACACCAGCCCCACATTGCCGGGTCCATGACAACAACAGAGTTTTAGGTACATCGGTAGGTTTGGACAGGGTGTCCTGCTTTGATAGCAGGCCCATAGCCAGCAACCCATTGTGAAAGTGCCGTATTGGCATAATGGTCAGTTTAGCCATTGTGGGACACCACGCTGACCGATCACAAGAGGTCCAGTTTTCTTGCACACCAGGCTCAATTTTACCAGCCAGAAAATCCAGCTGAGAAAATTAGTGTGGATTTGTCACCGGGAAAAAAAAGGCCTGTGTAGGTATTCCACATGCAGTGAGGATTAACTCATCTTTCTACAAGACTGGTAGGGCGTTTCTGTGAGATTCTAATGTTTACAGGTGGGGTGATTGCACCCCACCAATACCAAGGAATTCGAAAGTGAGGACCAATCGAGATGTTTTTTTTCTAAGAATTTCCCAGTTCCCAGCACTCATGATATCTGTTGATCCCTCTAGTGCAGTGCTTACTAAACTTTTTTAGAACCATGACCACATTTTTAATGGACATCAGGCATGCAATTCTTTTATGTAATAACAGCAATTATTTGTAAACGTTATGACCTTGACCATGTCCTTTGATATCAAATACTGGCCAAGATAATGATCTGCCTATAAAAGTGGCAGATGGTGAACTGCACTAGAATCTGGAGCTGGAACACTTTTCAGAGCAGAGTGCTGGCCTGTGGCATCCGTTCACTAAAATCATAAGGCTTCTGAAAAATCTTGATGCTGATGCCAGTGATTTTAGCAAATTTGAGAAACTCCTTCTGTAGAAGAGTATGGGGTAAGGCCTCCTATCTATTTTCGTGTTAAAACAAGGTCCAGTGTGGACTCCATGTATACATTTTGAAATTTATAATTCTGTCTGATAGCTAGCTATCAGAAGGAAATTAATAGTCAGAAGGTGTCACGTAAGGAACTGTGTGTGTTTGACAATAACCCTAGGAGAAAATCGATACTGTTATAAACTTGTACTTGAATTTGAACTGAACAAAATCAAACATAATTGAAAACTATTCGGGAATCTGTGCAATAATCAAAGGGCATATTAGATGGAGGAATTTACTTTTAAGCTGATTTTATAACTGTTTTCGAAGTATTAATTAAATAAATACAAAAAGGAACAAAGTGACCCTAAATACCTGGTAGATGAGGCTCAGTCGGTGGAAGCAGTCCTCCTGACCCTCCTCCATTTTTACATCGGAAACCGCTTGACGGCTGCCATTTTGGGGCTATCAAGGTGAGCGGTCTAGCTGTTTGCACTCAAGTCCTCCAGTCAATTAAGGAAGGGCTACAAAAACGGCCTGGTGGCGCGACCGCGCAGCTAGCTATCAGAAGGGAATTACTAGTCAGAAGGTGTGACGTAAGAAACTGTGTGTGTTTAACAATAACCCTAGGAGAAAATCGGTACTGTTATGAACTTGTACTTGAATTTAAACTGAACAAAACCAAACATAATTGAAAACTATTCGGGAATCTGTGCAATAATCAAAGGGGCATATTAGACAGGGGGATTTGTTTTTAAGCTGATTTTAGAATTGTTTTAGCAGTATTAAATAAATAAATACAAAAAGGAACATACCGACCCTAAATACCTGCTAGATGAGGCTCGGTCAATGGAAGCAGTCCTCCTGACTGTCCTCCATTTTTGCACCAGACACCGATTGACAGTCGCCATTTTGAGGCTAACAAGGTGAGCGGTCTAGCTGTTTGCACATAAGTCAATTGAGGGAGGGCTACAAAATGGCATGGTGGCACGACTGCGCAGCAAGCCATCAGAAGGGAATTACTAGTCAAAAGGTGTCACGTAAGGAACTCTGTGTGTTTGACAATAACGCTAGGAGAAAGTTGATACTGTTATAAACTTGTACTTGAATTTGAACTGAACAAAACCAAACAAAATTAAAAACTATTCGGGAATCTGTGCAATAATCAAAAGGGGATATTAGACGGGTGAATTTGTTTTTAAGCTGATTTTAGAACTGTTTAGAAGTATAAATTAAATAAATACAAAAAGGAGCAAAGCGACCCTAAATACCTGGTAGATGAGGCTCGTCGGTGGAATCAGTCCTCCTGACCCTCCTCCATTTTTACGTTGGAAACCGCTTGACGGGCGCCATTTTTGGGGCTATCAAGGTGAGCAGTCTAGCTGTTTGCACAGAAGTCAATTGAGGTAGGGCTACAAAAACTGCATGGTGGCGCACCAAAGGCAAGCCTGTCTGCGCCCATCAGTGTACCAGAAGCGGCCAGCGCCAGCCATGCTGCCGGTTTAGGGACCCATTATACACAAGGTAACGAAAGAATTAAGAGCCAGATGCACAACTGTTTTTTGCGGTCGCAAAGGGGCATTTGGCCCATTTGCGACCGCAAAAAATAGATGCACAATGTACTAACACTATTTTGTGAGTCGCTAATCTATTAGCGACTCGCAAAATAGGGTTAGCGACTCGCTTTTAGGAAGGGGCGTGCCAAGGGTGTCCCTTCCTAATAGCGAGTGCAAATGCCATGTATGAGTGTTTTGCGACCGCATTTGCAGTCGCAAAAAACTCGCAGTTTACCACCTACTTCAAGTAGGTGGTCAACCATTTGCAAACGAAAAGGGGTCCCCAGGGGACCCCTTCCCCTTTGTGAATGGGTGCACAAATATTTTTTAAGAGCAGGCAGTGATCCCAGGGACCACTGCCTGCCCTTAAAAAATGAAACGGAAAAGTTTCATTTTTCTTTTTTAAATGCATCCCGTTTTTCTTTAAGGAATACGGGCTGCATTTAAAAAAACAAAAACTGCTTTATTGACAAAGCAGTCCCAGACATGGTGGTCTGCTGACCCCAGCAGGCCACCATCCCTGGGAGTGCTCGCCATTCCCAATGGGGTTGCAAATTGCAACAGCCTCATTATTATTCATGAGGCATGCAATTTGCGACCCCATTGGGAATTGCAAACAGTGTCTGAGACACCGTTGTACATTGAATTTTGCGACTCGCATATAGTTGCAATTTGCGAGTCGCAAAATTGAATGGTTGTACATCTGGCCCTTAGTACTCTAAGAAACAACTTTACAACCTGAACCCTAAATACGTCGGAACCCTTAACATTAACACAGAGTCTGAGACAGCCTCACATGCTGTTGAGAATAGTCTTGGCTGCACTCAAGGCATTAGAGAGGATAATGAAAATGTAATATCTTGTGAACTACTTAACACATGCTAGACCTAGAAAAACATGTCCACCACGATATAAAGTGCTGGTTCACTCAAGAACAATATAAAGAGGAAGGGGTGGCAATTATTTTCAAAGAGAAATGGACCTTAACTAAACTAGAGATGGAAGAAAACAAAGGAGTAGAAATATTGGGGCTCTCCCTTAAGGGTAAAGAAGGCTCAATTTTTTCTGGATTACTCTGTTACAGGCCCCCTAAAAGAGGTCACCCATCATTATTAGATCTAAAAGCCAACTTTGTTTTGACCCTCAACAACTTCCTCATTGTAGGTGACCTAAATATATGGACGGAAGAAGTCCACCAAAATCAAACTAAGGACTTTATTAAAACATGTGAAGGCATGGGCCTCTTTCAGCAGGTCATAGGACCTACTCATGTTAAGGGACATACTTTAGATATGATCCTAGCATCGCCTGACCTGGTACCAGTCAAAACACCCACCCCTATTAGCTGGTCCGACCATTACCCGATCACATTCAATGTTAGCAGACTGGACCAAAAAAATAGAAACGACCCCGTGACCACAAACCCAATATTGAGGAGACCTTGGGTAAAACTCAGAAATTATCATGGTGAAGCAGTTTTTAATACTGCACTATGTTTTCAGGACTCTAACTCAGTAGAAACAAATTGCTTAGATCTGGAGAACAACATTGTAAAGACATTAATCAAAGTAGCTCCTCTAAAAAGAAATAGAGACAAACCAAAGTCCATGCCCTGCTTCACAGAGACCCTAAGGGATGTAAGAACAAAATGTAGAAGACTGGAAAGGCAATGGAGGAAATCCTACATGGAGGATAATAAAGCCCTACTAAAGTTATCTTATAAGGAATATAAAGTAGAACAAAGGAAAGCTAGATCCGTCTTCCTCTCAAAAACTATTATGTAGGCAACCAACAAATCAAAGAAAGTCTTTGATCTAGTAAAATAACTAACTAATCCTGCCTGCCTAAAACAAACTATCCTTTCATCTCAAGAACTCTGCAATAATCTCTCTGATTACTTCTATAATAAAATTAAGCACATTATTGCAGATGTAACGTTGAAAACTAAGCCATATCAAAAGAAAGAAACAGGCAAAAAAGACAAGAACTTAACTCTAGCCCAAAGACGCCCCACTGCGAAATTCCTGGAAGAGGTGGATCTACTAACATAGGCAGAATTTAAGTCCCTCATTGCACCAATTTCGTCGGGCTCACCGCTAGATCCCATTCCTCCTAGGATATGGAAAGAAAGGTCGGACGAACTTCTTCCAACACTAAGATTGATATGTAGCTAATCCCTTGTAACCGGGACGGTTCCAAGGGCCTGTAAGAGGGCGCTGGTCACCCCCCTACTAAAGAGAGACTCCTCTTTCCAATCAAAATACTGGAGAAATAACTCAGTAAGACCTTAGCATGTTTTTTTGAAGAAAATGACCTACTTGAACCGGAACAGATGGGTTTTAGTCCAGCCCATGGAACTGAGTCTGCAATAATTATGGCATCTAATGAACTGAGGATGCAAATGGATGGTGGTCATACAACAGTCTTGGTCCTATTAGACCCATAGGCTGCATTTGACACCGTCACTCATGAAATCCTGCTCACACGTCTGAAAGAGATCAGACTAAAAGGTGTGACGATCAAATGTTTCTCATCTTACCTATCAGACAGATGCCAAGTAATAAACCTACCACCATATATATCCGACTACGAGAAGATGGAGCACGGAGTTCTGCAAGGCTCTGCTTTGAGCCCTATCTTGTTGAACATATATTTAAGGCCGCTGCTGGCCCTGATAAAATCCTTACGGATAAAGTTTGTAAACTATGCAGACGACACCCAACTGATTATCTCATTAGATAAATCAGATGTAAATCAGATAAATAACCTCCACTGCTGCCTGAAAGAGATGGCAAAACGGCTTGACTAGAACATGTTGAAATTTAACGGAGATAAGGCAGAATTTCTCTGCTGTTCCCTGGGAGTTACACAGGAACAATTTCCATCTAATTTTTGGCCTTGGCCAATGAAATCAGTGCCAGAACAGGCACAGTCAGTACGAAACCTGGGTGCGCATTTTGATGAGAGGCTCTCTATGGAAACACAGGTAAACCAAATAGTATCCGTATGCTATGGTCTATTAAGAAGTCTGAGGAAAATTGTCCCATTGTTACCACAACCTTACAGGAGATTGGTGGTACAGGCCTCTAGAATGAGCAGACTGGACTACTGCAATGCACTACTTTTAGGATGCCAAGACTATTTGCTTAAAAGACATCAAAGGATCCAGGTGCTGGCCACTAAACTAGCACTAAACAAAGGGAGAAAGGAATCTGCAACCAAAGCGCTGCAGGAACTTCACAGGCTCCCATTAAAAGAGCAGTGCACATTCAAGGACCTATGCATACTTCATAGGGTGCTACACAGTGCAGGATCTAGAGCCTTACAGCAAAATGTTACGCCTTACAAACCAGCCCAAGCACTGAGGTCATCTGATGCCCACCTGATAGCTGTGCCCCTGTTAAAAGAATCACGCCAGGGAGGCAGAGGTTTTCAAGTCAAAGCTGCACAAATATGGAACAGCATGCCACTACAATTTAGGAATAATTCAAACCTATTAAGTTTCAGAAAGAACTTAAAAGCGTGGCTCTTTCCCAGGTAGGGAGGATGAATGATACATAAGCAAACTCTTTAGTCTATACTCTCTCTGACAGTAACCCCTTAAACACTGACAGCTTTGCAGCGCCAAGATGCCCGTTGGGTGATAGTTGTGCATTAAAAATGTAGGATAATAATAATTTTATGTAGGGTGTACATGCCCCAAGGGCATTGCAGCACTTGATTACATTAAACAAGGTCATACTCATTTTATTATAAACACAGGAGTTTAAGTGATTTGCTCAATATCAAAGGAATTCGAGCCAATGCTGAGACTCAAACCTGGTTTCTTAGATCCAAAGTCGCCCATCTTTGGCCATTAGAATATATGCATGATTCGCAGTTTATGTTTGAAAGCCATCCACTAGTGGTGTGATTGTGTATAATCACATATATTTAGCATATTCTCTGTTGAAATGGCTTTATGAAAGAAAAAATATAACAGCCATAAATACAGGAAGGTTCAACCGTAGTATTTCTCCGGAATAACTGTAAGGGTTTCTTTTAAAACTGGACTTAGGGACAGTGTTCAGTAGCTTTGCACTGGTGCACAAACAGGGCTAATCATTTTCAATATTACTTACATATTGACCAGGACTTTCGCAGCCCAGAAAAAATAAGCTCATGACCCACCAGTGGGTCCTGACCCACAGTTTGGGAAACGCTGCTCTAGTGGCATGTTTATGGCAATATTGGTCTTTTTACTGAGCCTACTCAGAAACAAATCAGGTATACATCTGCAACTTTATAGCAAGGGGACTTAACATTCTCATTATACTGTGGAAATCATTTCAGTGATCTCTCATATAAAGAGCAATATTGATTCACTGTTTAGAATACTTCAAAGCCAACACCAGTTACTAGGTTAATGACTAAACTGAATTGTCACATTTACTGTAACATTCTTTTACATTCCAACTTTAGAGTTTTGATTTGTGAAATGGTTTACAATTGTGCCTTTTGATTGCTTCCCTTATATGTTGCAAGTGATGGACTCTTGACATTGCTGTTGTGGGATGCCAATAACAATTGCCATATTTCCATGCTGGGGCGATTGCATTGACATTTAAATAGGAAAGCGAGCGGTGTTTTATATAAACATGTTTGCACAGTGTACTGTTACAAGCAATCGCTGTAATTGTGAAGTAGCTTAAATGTAATTGGTCTTGTATCCCTACATGAAAATGTAGGACGAGAAAGAAGTATTGCTTCAATTTAGGTTATTATGATCTCAGATTGTTAAATTATGCACGTCCAAACAGAAGGTATTCAATTAATAGAGACTAGCTCTAGCAGTACTTAAAGTTAAAATGTAGGTTTGCTGCTGAAAGCAATTTAGCCACATTTGTATAAATTACTATTATAATCTGCATTTGTGAATGTTAATTTATAAATGGTTTATTTTCCACTTTGAAAACGAAAGTTTATGAATTTTTGATGTTTCTATAAATTAATTATTTTGTGGGTATAGACACAGTGAATCGAAGTGCACTTTTTATTGTATTATCTGCTGAGTAAGACGAATGAGTGGAGTAGAGTATATTCCTTTCACACCAATAAAGTATTTATTTGTGGATGGTACAGGCTATAAGGAATCAGTATACTTACTAAATCACATAATGTTGAGCTTTTTTATCAGGTGTTTGCTGTAATTTAAATGCGCTAGAAAAAACATTAGCATTTTTGTTTTCTATTTCAGTCAGCCGTTCAATGCTTATGGTGACATCGCAGTAATTTTCTGAGCTCGCTTCTTTGCTATATTAGTAAGTAAATCATTTTTGATTCACAATAGAGGGAATAAAATACCTCAATATAACATTGTAAGGATATTGTACTTTATACATAGGATCCATAAGGAAACACGGCCCAAAAGTGAATTGCATTATAATATCACATAATATCACTCAGTTATTTTGTTGGTATCTTGCAATATCCTTTTCCACACAATAGTATGCATTTCCTATATTACAGCATCACCATACACCGATCACCTTCATTAACAGTTGTATTGTCGTGTGAAGCAGAGCTTTCCTAGTAATACATTCATTTTACGTACAAGTCAGGGACAATTGTATGCCAACATAGATACACTAATACAATATTAGAGTGTACATGTATAAGGCTTATGGCCTGGAAAAAAATCTAAATGTTTGAGTGGTAATGCAAAAAATGTGTGCAGGATCACCAAGTTTTTATTTTTTAAACTTCATTTTGACATTGTTCATGTAAACAGAACAGCATAGGAATTGTGCTACTCTCTAAGCTTGTGCAGTGTTTTCAGCCACAAGGCCATCTCACCTTGTAAATAATTAGTTTGGAAGGGAGGAAAGTTGTTTCATTGCTGCCTTAAATGCACTTCTGCAAGAAAGTATTGTTTGGATACCAAAGTAGCCAAAAATGTGCTGAGCATGCGCGCCCCATTTCAAAATCATTCGACGCTAAAGTATAAAGAGAAGCCAGATAAAGGAGGGATTAGAAACATGGAGCAGATGCTGAGAAGGACATGCTCCAAGTTCGTATTCCGACTGCCAGCCCAGCACGAAGCAAGGTGTGCAGGGAAAACTAGAATGACTTGGCATGCTGTAAATTAGTTAGGTGACATAGCCAAGTAATTAAATGGCTGAAGATACTTTTCAATAATAGATAGGGTTTTTATCTAATGGGAATGTGTGATGGGACAAATTTGTGTTTTTCCTTGTGTTGGCTCTTGCTCCAATTATGAATGGTGACAGTCTTGTAATAATTACCATAATTCTGATACATATATTTTATAGGTGATTTGTACATTTTAAATAACAAATAATTGCAAAATAACAATCATTGTTTGTCTCTGCTGTTTTGGGGAACCATGGTGCTACTCTGCCTCCACTACGTGGAGGCTATCCAAGAAGTGGTTCTTCCCGCTTCCTGGATTGACTCAACAATAGTATTCTTTGGTTTCCTCAATGTACAGCCTGGACTTAGCCGTGCCAGTCCTTTGTGGACTCCTGATTGTATTATCTAGTTTCTTAACCATACTACCAAATCTTGGGATTCTGTCACTCCTGCATAGAGCCATATTGTTAGACTTGGCATCCTCTGCGTGGTTTCCGCTGACTCAAGACCTCCTGTTTTTACTGACTTTGGGGCACATGCATCAACATAAGGAATTGCGATTCCTTAATAGCGATTATTAAGGAATCGCTATTTAGGCATCGCAATTCCTTATGCATGTAGGAATCGCTAAATAAATTGTGATTCCTACACATTCCCTATTAGCGAATCGCAAATTGCGATTCGCTAATAGGGAATGCCTTCCCATTCATTCCTATGGGCCTAGAGGCCCTTAGGAATGAATGGAAAAACATTCACAATTTGCGAATACTAAAAAGGTAATCACAAATTGCGCATGCAATTTCAAGGTTGGTAGGGGGCCAAAAGGCCACCCTGATGCACCCCCCAAAATTGGCATGTGTGCACATGTGGCGCACACACATGCCCCAAGGGCATGTGTGTGCACCACATGGCACTGAGAAAAATGAAATTTTGTGCATTTATCTAAGGAATTGCAAATTACCATCAACTTGAAGTTGATGGTAACTTGCGATTCCTTAATGCAAAGTCGCATTCTGAGAATGCTTCTTGCATTGCATGTAGGGAGTCGCAAATTGCGATTCCCTAACTGCATTCACAAAATAGGTAAACGCAAATTTTGCGATTACCTATTTTGCGAATGGCTTTGGGCTTGATGCATCCCAAAAGGCTAATTACCGGTCGCAAAGAGGCCGATTCTGCGAATCGCCCGTTTGCGACCGGTAATTAGCTTGATGATTGTGCCCCTTTGTTTTTGCTGACCTGAGGATTCTGTGCACTTTACAACTGCTGATCAGCGCTAAAATGTTTTTGCTCTTTCACTAAAACGTGGTAACATTGGCTTATCCACAATTGGCATGCTTAATTTACTTAGAAGTCACTAGTAATGTGCACTACATGTGCGAGGGCCTGTAAATTAAATACTACTGGTGGGCCTGCAGCACTGGTTGTACCACCCACTTACGTAGCCCATTGCAGAGCCTGTGTGGGCCTGTGTGGGCCTCACATTCAGAGACTGTGGGGGCAATTAAGCTGCCATGTCGACCTGTCAAGACAAGCCACTTGCCATGCCCAAACCTTCCTTTTTAATACATATAAGTCTCCCCTAAGGTAGTCCCTGGACAGCCCAAGGGCACGGTGCAATGTATCTAATAAGTTGGACATGTACTTTTAAGCGGTACATGTCCTGGAAGTGAAACACTCTTAAATTCATGTTTCACTACTGCAAGGCCTATCTTTCCCACAGGATACCATTAGGATTACCTTATTACATTTTATAAGTGTAATTTAAAAATGGAAAGAGATACGACCCCCGAGTTTGGTGTCTCTGGAATCACAATTTAAAATCACAACTTATGATGAAGTCAGATTCCCGCTTTTTTTTCTTCCCCGCGGCCCCTCGCCGATTACCCGCTCCCGCCTCCCAGCTGCGTCTCCCTCCCTCCTCCCCTATTTAATGGCTGCCGCGCCACTGGCACGCGTAGGGCACACTGAAGGCAAGCCCGTCTGTGCCCATCCGCGACCCGACCGCGACCAGCACCAGGAACCCTGGCCCTCCGGCCTACCAGCGCTACAGCTCCTCAGCTCTCCGCGAACTCAATGCCGGGAAGAACTTCAACTGCAAGCTCTCCTCACCTCTCGACACCCACGGAGCTCTACTCACCTCTCGACACCCACGGACCCTTCACCTGCTGTCACTGCCACCATTCCTTCACCTTCGCCGAGGCCCAGGACTCCCCACCTCCCTCCAGTAACAACTCCATCGCACCCCAAACCCTGAAATGCATCCTCCTCAATGTCTGCTCCCTCCACAGACACGCCTTGGAAATCTAGGACCTCCTCGACAGCACCGCCCCGGACATCGCCTTCCTCACTGAAACCTGGACGAAAGCCGCCTCCTGCCCAGACATCGCAATCGCCATCCCTGATGGATACAAGTTCACCCTGAAGGATCGCCCCAATCGCCCTGGAGTAGGCATCGCCATCGCCCACAAAACCAATCTCCGGCTAAGCACCAACTCTGATGGGCCCACAGACCTGATGGAACACCTCCATTTCAAGATCCAGACCAACCCGTCCTACACCCTCCGAGGCACCCTCAACTACAGACCCATGACCCCGCGCTCCTTTCTCTGACTCCATCACCAACATCATCTCGCCACATGCCATCACCTGCACCAATTTCACGCTGCTAGGAGACCTCAACTTCCACCTCGACAACCGCCGGGACCCCCATCTCCACCTCCCTCCTGGACAACCTTCACACCATCGGACTCAAGCAGATCGTACCCAAACCAACGTACTCAGGTGGGCACATCCTCGATCCCGTTTTCACAGCAGGAAACTACATCACCTTCAGCCACAGCTCCGAATTCCCATGGATGGACCACCGCTGTGTTCATTTCACCTTCAAATCCAACATCCCCAGCAGACGGCCGCATCAGATCCAACGCAGGAATTGGAACCAGATCTCCGATGACTAGCTCGCCGCCGCCCTCAGCAGCTCCGCTCCCACCGCCACAGACGACGACCCCACCACCGCCACCCGCACTCTGCACAACTGGATCACCGACTGCGCCAACACCATCGCCCCCCTAAAGAATGCCTCCAAGCATCACGCCAAAAAAGCCGAGACTCCAGACGCACCTGCAGACAACTCGAAAAACTGTGGAGGAACTCCAAAACCCTGACTGACCTCGACAACTTCAAAACAGCGACTGCGGCCAACCACAAGCTCATCAGACTCTCCAGGAAGAAAGCACTCCTGGACAGAATCTCCACCAATGCTCACAACAGCAAGGAACTCTTCGGCATCATCAAAGAGTTCGCCCAACCCAACAACGAGTCTACAGACATCACTCCCTCCCAGGACCTCTGCAACAAACCCAGCACTTTCTTCCATCACAAAATCAGGACTATCTATGATAACTTCAACGACAACAACCCCCACGAAGAACCCCCTCCCACCCTCAGCAGCATGCAACCAACACTTGACAGCTGGACCGCCCTCAGCATCGAAGACACCCTGAGGATGATGAAAACCACCCACTCCGGGGCTCCCACGGACCCCTGCCCCCACCACATCTACCGCAAAGTCGCAGATGTCATCGCCCCGAGCTTCAACGTATCATCAACTGCTCTTTCGAGGCCGCCTCCTTCCCCGACGACTGAAAACAAGCAGAGATTAACCCTCTTCTAAAAAAACCTTCAGCGGACCACACCGACCTCAAGAATTTCAGACCGATCTCCCTACTCCCTTATTCGGCCAAAGTCATGGAAAAAGCCATCAACAGTCAACTCGCCGCCTTCATCGAAGAGAACAACATCCTCAACTCTTCCCAGGCTTCAGGAAGAACCACAGCACCAAAACCACACTCCTCGCAGCTACAGACAACATTCGCATCTTCCTTGACAAAGGAGAGACTGTGGCTCTCATCCTGTCGTGTAGTTCCTATAGTACCCCTGCAGGACCTGCGCGTTTGGATAACATATACTGCGGGCTTAGTGGCAGACTGACTCCGAGCACCCCCACCATATATGTGAGCCTGGTTTGCATTAGCTAGCTCGCAGTGCCACTAGTGTCTCCTCTTATCGTGGAGAGATTAGTTTCTGGCAACCTTAGAACATGACACCCCTGATTTCCTCAGAATCGTGGAAACAATGTACTACCTTTCGCTCAGTCATTCGTGCTTACTCATTCGGTTTGTCTCAGAGAGATACACAGAATAAACAGTCGGGCGTTTCAATAAGTATTTATTGAACAGTTGTTATTCTAGTGTAAAATATATGTGCTGCAGAAATCAGCAGACAATAGCAGAGATATATTATCAGCAGTACGATAAAAGCAAAGGGATAGAATTGTTCTACCATATTGCGATAGTCATGAATACATACATGAATATAAAAGCATTATGCAAGTGCGCGTACTCCTGCGATGCCTACGATGCCTACCTAGATGTACCTGTGTGTACCTAGCATATGTGTGTAGGTCTTAGAAGCTAAGAGCCAAGAATCATCCTAGGATTTAGTCGAACCCCCATACCTGAATAGAGAGAGTGTGGGACCCCGTCCTGGTCTCGAGCTGGACACCCCGTCCGGGTTGTGTCAGACCACTGTCAGCTTGAGCGACTGCATGCAGGAGTCTCAGCGTCTCTGGTCAGTGTGTCAGCATGGAAGTCTCGGTTCCCTCTCCCTCACCGGGGCAAGATGTGGTGTATTTATACCCTAAAGACACTGATCTTCGTGCAAGGTTTGTATTGGTCCTCCATTAGGCTTTAGGAAGATGTCAGGGGTGAACTCTGTACATACATATTATGCAGGTGGAATATTCTTAGAGAGTCATGCATAATTTACGAGTACAGTGTGGGCCTGTGTTTGGGAAAACCCTGGTGCCTGCAAAACCACAAGGGAGATAACGTTCAGCCCTCAGAGCACGTTGTGTACTGGATGGGACCAATGTAGGTGAAAGAGCATGCCTATATAAGGAATCATGACTATAATAGGGCATGTATGGTTATTACCGTAATAGGGCATATGCAGCTGTGACCATAATAGGGCAAGTACGAATATGACCATATTAGGGTAAATATGAATACATCCATTTTAGGGCATGTATGAACGGGCCTACATTAGGGTCTCTATACGGGATATAACACCCACTCCTCTTCCGAAAAGGATAATAATGACCATACTATAAAATCTGGACAATTTAAAACATATTTTTAAAATCGATAAAAACATGAGTTCAAAACTCGTTTAAAAGATGTTAAAAAAAATATAAAAGTGTTAAAATTCAGCTATTTTTAATTGCCACGTTTAAAAGTCAATCACTGTCTCTTCATAAAGTTGTATCACTATAAGCTGGAGAAGGCCATGCTTTCTGCAAGTGACAGTGTCAATTTGTAAGCAAAGTTCCAAATTTAGATCGTTTATTTTGAAACGAGCAAAAGCCGAATTCTTTACCAGGACGCGATGAGCCAATTCGAGATTAAGCGTCCGGGCTGAAAAGCACATCCATATCGGAGTCAGCCGCAGCAGTAGACAAATCCAATGCCTCGCATAGAACGTCAATCGCACATAGATGGAATGTAGCACTGCCATCAGTCGGAGCTGCGGCATCTGGTGCGGCAGTTGAAACCTGTGTGCCTGTGGAGGAGTCGCCTAACCCAGCAGGAGCAAACGGTACCTGTGGATTCTCAAGGAATGCGTTCATCAGAATCGGAAGCCGCTGGGGACAACGCAGAGCGTGGGCCTTTATAGGGTCCAGCATTGCATCCATGTCCGGAGGCGCGTCTGATGGAAATGTTAGACATAAATCCAACGAGCATTCTTCTCCGCAGAACAGGCATCGAAGAACATGTAAGATGCAGTCTACCCAGACTGGTCTAAACGATAGAAACCAGGAGGCATTGAGTTCTCGTAGGCATGGCAGGCCCAGAAGTTGTACCATGCGTAAACAGTACTTCCGTTCCAGCAGTGTGTTCAACAACCCTTCTGGAATTGGGCCGTCCATTGCGTAGCAGCAGTATTATAATCAGGATTCCAGCAATTAGGAAAAGGTTGAGCGGGAATCCTCCAAATACGCTTCCCAATACGGAGTGTATAAAATTTGGGATTACTCCAAGGACTGTCTGAAAGGTGCTTAACAGTCCTGACCCTATGGTTTTAAATAGGTGTACAATACCACTCGTATCAGACATGTTAAAGATACGACTAACCATTTCTGCGAAATGAATGGGGCAGTTTGTACGTATGAGTGCCTGTATCTCAGTCGAGGTCCTTGCAACTTGAAGTTCATAGGTTTCTCGAGCGGAGGTTAAGGGCACGGGTTGCTGTAAAAGCATGGCTTTCAATCTGCTCAGAGTATCAAATTGTATGAAAGAAACATTCAGCGAAGGCCATAGCGGTGCCTCCCTGACGGTGTTCAGTGGCGGAAACAATACTTGCATACAGCAAGTAACCCTGGAGTTAACAGTTACTAGATATGCGACGCCCGGAAGCATCCCACAACAACCTTGATCATTTAGCATTAAGTAACTCCCATTCGAGAGCAGCTGGAAAACCGGCGTGATCATGGCCGCTGGGGTCCCTGACATGTGACAAGATAGGTTCGCCGCTGAACCATTGCAGGCTCCATGTAGAGAAATATCCTGACACATGAGAGAACCGCTTAAAGCGTTCTTGCAGTTTGTACTACTCAGATACACTTCTCGATCCCCATTCCGGCATCGGTATCTATAGGGTAACTCCCAAGTTTCCTTGATGTATCCCTTACCCATTTTTTCATATCTGCCTGCCTGCCTTTGCTCAAGGCAATATTGAAACTGAAAAGTTGTGACCGGTAGAGTGATTTGGCCATGGATTAACCATTCAGTTGATGGTGATTCGGCTACAGTGAATGGTAACCTTTCCAGTTTCTCAATACGCAGCATTGTGTATTTGGCTCCCCTTTGTGCCATTTCTATCTGTTTATCAGTTAGATTGTATTCTGGAAACAGAGACGTGCTGTTTATAAAACGCCAGGGCACATAGCCTGCACGCAAAGATTGTAGCGTCCAGCTCAACATCATAATAGAACGTAGTTGAGACTGCCCGTGCTGTAACAAGGCTAAATCTTGTTCTAGTATGTCGATCGCCGAAGACACAATGTTGCCTAAGGAGTAAATCCTGGAGGTCAAAGTTGTTAACCCATTATCCACTACAGCTGATGCCTTCTCTAAGTTAATACGGTCTATTTCCCGTATCCTCTCTGCGGCCTCTTGTTGGGATATTTTCCAGTTCTAATTATAGTAGGCATAAAGGCCTGCATATATGAAACGTTTCTGACGATGTTTCCTGGGTCCTAGTAGAAAATCTCTAAGATCCATGTCAGGTGTTAGTAAGGTCAAGTGGTGCTTTACTTCTGTGAGTGTTGAGGTCTCTAGCCAATCAAGGCACAACTTCCCAACACTATACGATGTCACTACCCCCGGGTGTTGTCTCTGTACATAGCGTGGATCTGGCCTATGGATACTCAACCCTTCGGTTGTATTCATAAATCTCTGTTGACAGATTTTTGTATCAATGGGCCAAACCAGCCATTCTGTCCAATCAGGATCTGATCTGTTATACTGGAAAATGTCATCTAAATCTACCCCTTGTGTAGTTGAATTCTGCCCCCCACCCATCTGTGATGGTGTTGGAAACCCCGGTGTGTTCATTTCCTTGCCTTTGGCTGATCCAAGACAGGATGTCTGTTGCACAGTTTCATTCAGAAATAAAATCTGCTGCGGAATGATGCATGCTCTAAAAAGTGCTTCTATCCCCTGAACTTGCCAGTCCCTAGAACCCCAGATTGATTTGGAATCTATTGTCTCTTTCTATAGATCGAAACCCTGTTTAGACAACTGGTTCAGAAAGGATGCAGAGTAAATATGTTTGGTGTTTGTTAACATAATTTTCTGAGCTGAAATTTTCTCCATTTTATAATAAAATGACTTCGGGTCGGATGTGTTAAACCCTGAGAAGTATGTGAATTTCTGTGCAAATGCTTCTGAACTACCTTTTGGAGGCGTTGGGCAATGTTCCCACTGGTGGTATTCAAATAGAATCACTGACAAAATATCTAAAGACATATTATTGAGCTACAATTATATCGATACAAAATTATCGACAACATTAATATCGACATCATATACTTATTTAAGAACTTACAAAAATATCGAAGATACAATATCGAAGTACATAAATATTGATATCACAAATATCGCTAACATACTTATCGAAATTCTAAAATATCGACCTTCATTAAAAAACATTGACTAGGTAAAAAATATCGTACACAAAAATATCGATAACACTAATATCGTAAATTTAAATATATCGACTATATAAAAGTATAATAAATATAAAAATAAAACGACATAAAAATAAATAAATTACTAAAAACACAATACTAAATTAATAAATAACAATAACAGTTTTACTACATTAAAAAATCAATTAACACAGCAAGAAAATTACTAAAATATTATTAACAACATTACTACATTAAACATTAATAATATTAAATATTACTATTACAATTCAATTATATAATATAATATATAACAAAAGCTATTTAAATATATATACAAAATTATACATAACTTACTACTAATTAGCGTTTTCCTTATTTGGAAACTAACTACCAAAACATTTTTAAAAAAATACAAATTAACCAATAGAAACACTCCAAATTCAAACTAACCAATAAAATGGAAATTACAACATCCAAAACACTATATAAACAATTAAACTTCATTCATATTCCACACCCAAAAAAAAGAAAACTAAAGAAGGAGAAACTCTACAGGAATTCAACTACAGATATAAGAAGATCAACATATACCCAATAATTAACTCTATCAAAAGTAAGTAAACTAAATTAAACTCAATAATACTAAAAGTAAAAAACTTTAATCAATAATATACATAACCTATAAATTAATCAATGTCTTCTTTCTATTTTATATTACCACTACAGGAAACTCTAGAGGAAACTAACAAACTACAGAAAAGCCCCAAAAAAGATACAACTAACAAAGGAGGTATTCCTGTGATCTTAAACAAATAGATTAAACAACAACCCAAACTCCAAAACCAATCCCAAACCCCCTACCCACCCCTATAAAAAATATAGAAACAAATAATAAAACAAATGTTGGCTTTTATTTTTC